>ML344743.1:0-109122 GCA_005239505.1 Nicotiana paniculata | reverse complement strand
ATTATCATTGTTACATTAAATTGTTAGTTAATTGCTAGTTTATTATTATTGATTGAAGAATTAGTTAAACATCACCAAATTGATATTCAAAGTCTTGAGAAACTTCATTTAGCAACAGTTTAGTATTTTATAGACTCAATTGATACGTCAATTCCCTGTGGGATCGACTCTGGGCGTAATACCCCAGATTATATTTGCAACGCCCGCTTAGTCTTCTACAAGACATAGTTGAGCGTGATCACCTCCCCGGACACCGGTATAACCCGGTGATCCTCCTGGCAACAACATAACCTGTTGATCACTTCCAGACACTGGCATAACCCAGTGATCTCTTTTCAGGCAACAACATAACCTGTTGACCTCCCCGGACACCAGCATAACCCGGTGATCCTCGTGACAACAGCATAAGTTGTTCATCACTTTCAGAAATTGGCATAACCCAATGATCTCTTTTTCAGGCAACAACATAACCTGTTGACCTCCCCGGACACCGGCATAACCCGGTGATCCTCCTGACAACAGCATAACCTGTTGATTACTTCCAGACACTGGCATAACCCAGTGATCTCTTTGTCAGGCAACAGAATAACCTGTTGACCTCCCCAGACACCGGCATAACCCGGTGATCCTCCTGACAACAGCATAACCTGTTGATTACTTCCAGACACTGGCATAACCCAGTGATCTCTTTGTCAGGCAACAGAATAACCTGTTGACCTCCCCAGACACCGGCATAACCCGGTGATCCTCCTGACAACAACATAACCTATTGATCACTTCCAGACATTGGCATAACCCAGTGATCTTTTTTTAGGCAACAGCATAACCTGTTGGCCTCCCCGGACACCGGCATAACCTGGTGATCTTCCTGACAACAGCATAACTTGTTGATCACTTTCAGACACTGGCATAACCGAGTGATCTCTTTTTCAGGCAACAACATAACCTGTTGACCTCCCCGGACACCGGCATAACCCGGTGATCCTTCTGACAACAGCATAACATGTTGATCACTTCCAGACACTGGCATAACCCATTGATCTCTTTTTCAGGCAACAACATAACCTGTTGACCTCCCCGGACACCGGCATAACTCGGCGATCCTCCTAACAACAGCATAACATGTTAATCATCTTCCAGACACTAGCATAACCCAGTGATATCGTTCTCAGGCGACAACATAACCTGTTGATCTTTCCAGACACCAGCATAACCCGGTGATCTTTTTCTTGACAACGCCATAACCCGTTGATCCTTCCCCAGACACCGGCATAACCTGGTGATCTTTTCTTGACGGCAACATAACCTGTCGATCTTTTCTAACATAGGATCTCCAATCCCCGCTTGATTTTACTTTTAGGCATAGGATGTCCACTCCCTAGTCTACAATAACTTCGGGTGCACTGCTCCCGTCCTTTCGCCGCTTTCAATAATAAAGTAGTATAGATTTTCTTGCAATAACTCAGAAAATTTCCCTAGCGAAAACTGGGGCCAAAATTTTGTTCGTTCATTTTGGTTTTGTGCAGATTACGTTTCTAGAACATTGGAACTCGAGACGACCAAAAGAAGAAGTTTCGATCCAAAATAACAAAAAAAAAAAAGAAAGAAAAGATTGAATCCAAAAGTGTAGATATGGAGAAGATATGGACTATTCAGGACGAGATTGAAGTCATCCGTTTGGTATATCCTTCCTTGTCCGAAAAGCGCAGAGACGAAACCAACATCTGCGGCGAACAAACATCAAGATCCAGGTCAGATTTAGCAGAATATCAAGACTCAAGAACAGGTCTTAGATAGGAATCTTGTAACTAGCAGCTGATAGGTTTAATTTGTCTGTCGTTTTGTTTACTTTGGGTGTAACAAGGAGATCCGCAGTAGTAACAACAGCAACCACAGTGAAATCACAGTTACTCGGTAGTCCCAACTACCAAAACTTCCAGAACTATACTGACATGATTCCTTTATAACCAAGGATATGTAGGTAACCTTTGAAGCAGGGTTCGGTCAAACTTTTCAAAAACTCTTCACAATGGAACATATGAATAGGTAAAAGTCGCTTATTACTGCTCATTTTGTCTTTGCCCGAAAACTCTTCGTGTTTCCGAGCAAAGAGGGGCACCTGTGAGCATGTGATTTTTACTCGCCGTATCGTCCTATAAAAATCCCAATAAATCAATGGATTTTATGAATTTTTGTTGATTTTTCGGTAATTAATTGTGAATCACTTGCATTGTTTGTATATCCATGATTCATTTTTTCAAAATTATTAAAATTTCGCATTATCAAGGAATTATGAAGTTATTATCAATTAAATAATAGACGAACGACGAGTACCTAACGTAATATAGTCTTTAATAACTAATTACTATGAAAATTAATCATTTTTTATTCGATAAATCATAGATTTAATTAAGAATATATAATTGGATATTTTATTCTTAATAAATATGTAAATAGATGAAAAATAAGGTTTAAAATTAATTGCTATATTTTTGGATTAAAGTAGAGTTTAATTTAATTAGAATAATTAAGCTAATTAGTTAAGAAAAAACAAAATCAGACATGGGCCAAGAAAGACCCAGGCCCAACCCCTATTTCTATACACTCGGACAGCCTAGCCCAAACCCCTTACACCCGGCCTGCCCAAACCCAGTACCCAAACGACGCCGTTTAGCCTTCCATTCACCTCAGCCGTTGGATCATTTTGATCCAACGGTCCGGAACTAACTACCTAAAAAGTATTTAACTTTCCAAACTCCACCCATACCCTCATTCGATTCGAAACCCAACCCCAACCTAAACCCTAGCCGCCCCCATCTCCTTCATCTCTCTCAACCTCTAACCTAAACCCTAGCCGCCCCTGAAACCCCACCGCCTTCCGGCCACCAGACCCCCTCCAATCAATCCCAAATTCTCACAAGATGATCCCCGTCCTCCCCTTAATCACCTCCCACTACTGGTTTCCCCAAATAAACACCCAAATCTCCTCGATTTTAGATCTAAGAAAAATAGAAACCCTAGCTCTCCTATGCTGGCCGATTAAAAGACAACCAACGACTCGGACCTTCATGAGTCAATTACTCTTGACAAGAGCAATTGATTCATGAGGGTTTGATTCATTTTCAAACCCAGCCGAAATCCGTCAAAACTACTCCCACGGGTATCCCCCCTCTTCTATCTGTTTCTTTGTATTATAACGGAAAATTATGAACAAATTAATGGCTTAACCACTGTTTTCATTGTCCCTTTTGGATAATTGTTTCTTTCTTCCTTTTTATTTTTATTCCGTTTAGTTATGTAATTAATTCAAAAGCTGAATAGATTTCATTGCTTAGTAGCTAACTTAGGATTTTTATTACTATTAGTGTGTATCTGTTTCCTATTGTTGGTTCACGTTTGGTTAAATTACCTTGTATATTGTTAGTTCGATCATACATGTTTAGATTAATAGAAACCTGTTTTAGATATTTGAATAATGTACCTCAGGTATCGATATTCATAAGTATAAAATATGCTTCATGTATTTGTTCTTGATTAGATCCTCTTGAATATCCTGGTTGATTAACTGATTTCTTATGTGTTTGTTTGGGGTCTTAATTTGCTAGATTAATTAGTTCAGTTTAATATTAATATAAGATGACTAGGACTCTTTGATAATTAGTCTCCTAACCTCCTGTTTCATTTTTAAAAAAAAAAATTACCAAACTCCACCAGTTTCCTACCAAATTCCACCACCCACATATCAACCTGCTTCGCCCAAATATCCACAACGTGCCCCTGTCTACCACACTTATAATTCACAATCATCTCATTAACAATCCCCTCCTGCATGCCAAAACTTCTCTAGACCTCGTCCTAATTTTGATCGTCGTCCTCCAAAGCACTATACTGCCATAGTCGAGCCCATTGACCAGCTATATGAAAAACTCAAACCCGCTGGTTATGTTACACTTATCCTTGCTGCCACCCCTGAGAATCCCTCTCAATGGGTTAACCCAAACAAATCATGTGCATACCATTCCGGTATGAAAGGGCACACTAATCGAGCATGGTGCCTCTAATGGACACCAGTTTATTCTGGTCTCCATTGATTACTTTACTAAATGGTTGAAGCAGCCTCCTACAAAGCAGTTACCAAGAAAGTTGTGGTCGTTTTCGTGTGCGGCCGCCTTATTTGTCGGTTCGGAGTTCCAGAGTTATTCATCACCGAAAATGGTTCTAATCTCAACAGTGACTTGATGAAAGCCATGTGTGAAACCTTCAAGATCAAACACAAGAATTCCACAGCTTACAGACCCCAGATGAATGGAGCTGTTGAGGCCGCCAACAAGAATATCAATAAAATACTAAGGAAGATGATAGAAAGGCATAAACAATGGCATAAGAAGTTATCATTTGCCTTATTGGGATATCACACCACAGTCCGCACATCAACCGGGGCAACTCCCTATATGTTGGTCTATGGTAGAGAGGCTGCAATTCCTGCCGAAGTGGAGATCCCATCTCTGAGAATTATACAAGAAGTTGAGCTCAGCGATGTAAAGTGAGCAAAGAGACGTTATGAGCAGCTAGCCCTCATAGACGAAAAAAGAATGAATGCAGTTTGTCATGGTCAACTATATCAGAACAGAATGACTAGAGCCTTCAAGAAAAAATTCAAGCCAAGACGATTTACACCAGGACAACTGGTGTTAAAGAAAATCTTTCCACATCAAGATGAAGCCAAGGGGAAGTTCTCTCCCAACTGGCAAGGCACGTACCTGGTTCACAGAGTACTGACAGGAGGAGCACTCATACTTGCAGAAATGGATGGAGAAGTCTGGCCAAAACCAATCAATTCAGATGCAGTCAAACGCTACTATTTTTAATCTTCACATTTTCTCAATGATGTAAATTGAACTACGCCTGACCTGATTCTCGTTTAAGAGGGGATACATAGGCAGACCTATGGGTTCAGTCACAATTCAATAAGAATTTATTTTCCCCCCATAATTGGAAACTGGGCCAGAATTTTGAGGAGGACCCTCAAAATTCTGAAACAAGCGGCAGGCCAGAAGTATTCACCCGGCCAACTGGGGAAGAATTTTGAAGAGGACCCTTAAAATTCTGACGCAAGTTCAGCCAGCCACGGCACGAGCAGCAGTCAGAGGCATCCACCCAGCAAAATGGGACAGAATTTTGAGGAGGACCCTCAAAATGCCACAGCAGGAGAGGTTGCAATGTCTCGAACCGTTTCATGTCATCGGTTCATCTAAAACTATTTTAGATTATATAACTTTTACAAAATCATGCATATTTATCGGAACAGCTTGTTTAGTGAGCGCTACCCCAATGATGCGAACAGTATCGTGATTAAGCCAACGAGCCAAGCAGAGCCAGCGGGAATGCGAACTAACCTTCCACTTACAAAACTCACGATCTTTCTTTGGATGCAGGCACAAAATTTCAAAATTCCCGAAACATATTATCCGTTCAAAGGACAGACATTGTTCCTCAAACTCAATGCACACGCAAACATTTATTATCAGCACAAACGATGCTTCATTATCACAATGCTCTACCGCAATTAACGCCAGCTAAGAATTTTTGTTGTCCTTCCTTTAAATCTTGCATAAGGCTACTATTCTGCCTTCCGAGACTAACGTTGTCTCCATCTACATTTTATTTCCCGCATTGCATAAGGCTAATATTCTGCCTTCCGAGACTAAATGATGTCTCCATCTGCACTTTATTTCCCGCATTGCATAAGGCTACCATTCTGCCTTCCGAGACTAAACGTTGTCTCCATCTGCATTTTATTTCTCGCATTGCATAAGGCTACTATTTTTTGCCTTCCGAGACTAAGCGTTGTCTCCATCTGCACTTTATTTCCCGCATTGCATAAGGATACCATTTTGCCTTCTGAGTCTAAGCGTTGTCTCCATATGCACTTTATTTCCCGCATTGCATAAGGCTACCATTCTGCCTTCCGAGACTAAGCACTGTCTCCATCTGTATAAGGCTACCATTCTGCCTTCCGAGACTAAGCACTGTCTCCATCTGTATAAGGCTACCATTCTGCCTTTCGAGGTTAAGCTCTACCTCCATCTGCATTTTATTTCTTGAATAAGTCTACCATTCTTCCTTCCGAGACTAAGCACTGTCTCTATCTACATAAGGCTACCATTCTGCCTTCCGAGGTTAAGCTCTACCTCCATCTGCATTTTATTTCTTGCATAAGGCTACCATTCTGCCTTCTGGGGCTAAACGCTGCCTCTCATTTACATTTTAAAGCAATCATCGTCTCCGCCATTATCTACTTTGTTTATTTTCGGGCTAAGCTTTGCCCTTTTTACTTCACAAGACTAAGCTCTGTCTTGTCAGCATCATACTAGTGCACTTCTCATGGGCTGAAATATCGCCAACCTATCAAAAGGCATCATCGTTCAGAGGCACCATCTTCCTAGCCCGAGAACATCATTTCATGGCCCGCGGATCCCTTTTTATCACTCTGCGTATCATTATTCAAAGGCATCATGGTTCGGAGGCACCATCCTCATGGCCCGAGAACATCATTTAATAGCCTGCGAATCCTGCATCAAGCGATTCATGGCCCAGGACATCATGGTCTAAAGACGTCATCCTCAACCGTCCAAAGACAACATTAATAGTCCAATGGGAATCTACATCATGTTTAAATTACGCACAATTTATGCTTGTTATTCGTTTGCAGGAAATCCGGCTAAGAACAGCCAGCCAGGCAGGAGCGGACCACTCCAATTCTCCTAACCACCCTGTAAACCATTTTGTTCACCTTACCTTGCATTTTGTGTCCGTCCTTGTGAGACTTCACCGGTATACTTCGTTGGTGACTCATGAACTACATACGGCCTGATTCCTGCACAACCAGGGATATGTAGGCAGCTCAGAAGCCAGGATGCGGCTTAAATCTTTCATACTATTTTCCTCCGGTCAAAATTGGCCATCATTTATTTACCCGACAACTCTTTCATCTTTTCCGGGTAAAGAGGGGCAGCCGTTGATACCCAATTTTCCATAAAATTATTTTCAAACTTGTATATATACTTTCAAACCCACTCCTTACAGTAACTGGTATTTTCTCACAGTTTTTCGTATTTTTATCAAATTATTTTCCTGTTTATTTAATACTTTATATTCCATAATTATTCATAAATGATATAATTTCAAATTATTTCTTTCTCAACATGTTATCCCACTTAAGTCCCTTAGGATTTTATTAATTCACAAATTAGCCAATATTGGCATCATTTAGTTAATTTCAGCAATTTTTACAATTATATCACAAATGTGCATTTATACCATTTTTTAAATCAGTGAATGATCACTTATAATTTTTATATCTTAGTCAATCTCCTTAATTTCATTTATTTAGTCTCAATTTATTTTTACACAATTATTAGCTATTTGATTAATTAATTATCTTATTTAATTGGGTATTTAACGTTTAGCCCATTTCTATTTAAATTATAAACAGTTTTAAACCCAACCCACCTGACACAAAACCCCTTAACCAACCCAGCCCAAAACCCACAAATAACTCGGCCTAACCCCACACTTGATCTGAACCATTGATCAAATGAGATCAACGGTCCAGATCAGGGTTACCATAATTAAACCTAATCACTACCCCCCTCTGACCCCTGATTCTATCAACACTCACTCTCTCTCTATCTCCCTCTGTTACGCTCTAAGTTCTCTCTAAAAGCCTCCTTTGGCTTCTCTTCTCCGATAGAGTTCGGTCATCTTCTCCGACTGGTTCTCTCACCAGAAACCATGGCTCCTACTCGTCTCATTGCTATTTGTCCACTTTGCACCAGTCCAGTGATGCTCTGGGGCTCTCAGGCGAACCTAGAGCAGTCCAACTAATCTCCCGTGGTCCCATGCCACTTTCCGGCCTCCCCGGCCGTTTGAGTAAGTTTACAACCTGTTCCGGCTTAGGCCGGTGCCGTCTTTGAGGTTCTTCTTACTTATCTGGGTTCCATGAAACCTTAACCCTATGTCCTTCTTATTCTAGATCTACTTTAGATCTATAGTATTCCGAAGTTTCTTTCTATGTTTTTTCTCTGAAAAATTTCATCTTTAAACGATCTATTTTTAAAAACTAGGGTTTCACAAACCCCTTTCAAAATCGATTTTCCTTTACTTCTGCTTTAATGTTATTCTATGTTTTTCTTTGTTAATACGTTTTGATTCAAAGCTTCTTACAAAAAATTCTCAATTTTTAGGTTTTTTATATGTTTAGCCAATCTGTATACTTCTTCCAGGCTCTCTATGTGCTCTATATTTCTTACTCTAATTCATGGTTAGGGTTCCTGATACCCTCTACTGACTCTGTGATGTTTTCTTCCAACCTATGATGATGTATGTTCTATACTGATTTTTCGAATTGCTTCCCTTGATTGTGTGATACTTTCCTTGATTATGCCTGATTCCTTGTGATTTCAATTACAGTCGAGATTCCCTCGACTAATTTTCAGAATTAAACCCATGCTTTGTTTTGTGAATATGCTATCAGTGTGTACTTTCCTTAATTACGTTTTATGAACCCGTTTTTTATTACACACTCCATGATTTTACTACCTCCGTTGAGGTAAGATCACTCTAGTTGATTCCTTTCCCTGATTTAACTCTGATTGGCCCGTTTGAACCCGACTCCCTAATTAAAGGGAGTCCAGGCCTTTAATTGATATTGATTGTTTATTATTTCCATAATTATGTTATACTAATTATTCCTTACCTTATTTTCTGTACTTATTTTCAGAATTATAAACACCCTACTCTCTTTAGCATAACAGAACCAATAGACACACGAACACTTGCGGTTAAAAAGTTATCTCTCTTACACAAAAGCTTTCTGCTCTGTTACTTTTGGTATTAGTTGCTACTGTTTATGTGTTAACCGGCTACAAGCCAAGGCTGACTATTGTTTTTTTGCTCTACTGCTCTCATGTTCTGTTGCATCTACACACTACTACTCTACTGTCCTTCGCATTACTCCTCTTCATTCTGCATTCATTCTTACTCCTAACCGGTATGTTTTTAGTTTAAGTTTATAGCATCCAACTCAACATGTTTCTCACATCTATTTGCCTATGTGATTCCCCTTTCCCTTTAATCTAACATGACTATTGCTTTCCCTTACATGTTTCCATCATGAATCTGCGTTACTCCCAACACTATGAGCATGCACTCCCTAATACTTAGTTATTATGTAAATCCTAATCTTGTACCTAATATGTGACTCTGTTTGACACCCCTCAATCTGATGCTGTTATATTCCTGGCATGAACATTCTGTGATAACTAGGTTGTGATTGTTTAAACCATATAGCACTAGCCTAAGGACTATTTTGTGTGCAAGTTTGCCTCTACTATGTGACTTATTTTTCCCCCAGTCCCCTATCCCTGTTTGTGTTTGCTTCCTAAGCCATGTATGTTCTGGGTTGCTGATTGTCTAGTTTCTTTCTTCTGCAAATCAGTTTTCATAAAACAAACTCTCATGTTGATTTCTGAAGCTATCTTTCAAAACAGTTATTCCCAAAAGCTACTTTTCAAACTCAACTCTTTTCTAAACTATAGGCACATCTCACTACTCTTAGTTCTAAGTTCATCCCTCTTCGTGTGAGCACTGCCTTGGGGACCATTTGAGTACCCATTGAACTCTGACATGCAAGGTTGGCATTCCACACTGCACCTACTCATTCCTGGCTAAGGTACTTGGGTGTGAGCACTGCTTGGGGTCTTCTGAGATCCTTAGGAACTCTGACGCACCTGGGTTACAAAAGGTCATGGTATATGGCATTGTTGGATCTGAGGACTTGGGCTTGCTGTTAGGCCTTCTATATTGTAACTTCTTAATTTCCTTATTTATGGAGTTTGTGCAAGGCTGGTCTGTAATAATTAATTGTAAAAACGGTTATGGGCTGGATAGTGAAATGGGCGGGGTTATGCATGCTTAGTATAATTATGGGTAGAAACCATGCTATAGGATTTATTTTGTATATGTGTGCAATAGTTACCATGCTTAGTAATACTTGTCATGCATGCATTAGAAAATATGTTTTAGGCCCGTTTATCTCATAATCTTTTACCATACTCATGCCTCACTTTGAAATCTTGCTCGTAGTTAAATAACTATAAAACGGTTGTTATAATGTTGTTGTTACTGCATATTCACGATCACCATGTCTAGAAATCCTATTTTAGGTTAAAAACATTACTCGTCAATATTTGCATTAGAGATGATGTTACCCTAGGAATTCTTTCTCAACATGCTCATATTACCTATGCCAAACTCGTGTGTTAAGGGAATACTACTATTTGCATTAGAAATCATGTGCTAGGTTCAACAACTTAACTACGCTTTTGTATTTCCTATTTCGAGTCAAAAAGATGTGTTAATAAGTAAATTCCGCCCTAAATAATAATAGATTCTGATTTCTGAAAACGTTTGTGCATTTAGAAAAGCATGCATAGGTTTACATCATTCCACACCCTGTATGCATTTAGATATCCTATTTTGTAGGACACTGCATTCACATTAGTTTAAATACTCACTCCTTTACCATGATTAAGTCTAAAAAGGATAACTGGAGTTTGTTAAACCCGCCTAGGCAAGCCTTAGGCATTGAGTTTATTAAAACTGGGAAAAATGTCTCTTTGTATTGTTTGGCTAATTCCAGATCAGAATTCATAGTCTAGAACTGGTAAAAAGATTTCTTCTGAAACTCAGTAATAAGACTGCCCCATTACTGTATTCTCACTTAGACATCCTGCCTTAGGTTCTGAAATTCAAGACCTCTATGTGTTTGAGTCGTGCTAGTTATGTGTACTAATTTGTGGAGGAATTCATGAGCCTCATATCTGGTCCTGTGTCTCCATTATACTTGCAGTCCTACATGTTTTATTTGTCGCTTAGAATCTGTCCTTTAAACCTAGGGGTTCGTCCAAGTACCTACCCTTTAGGATAGTAGTCCTAACTTCCTCCAGGACTGATAAGATGGGACGGGTAATAGTACACAATAGAATTTGTGACCAACACACGCTTTAATTACCTTCACGGGGTGGGGAGGGTAGAATATGGATATGATGACCGGTGCGCTAGTACCACGGGTAGCCCCTCTTCGAGGAGTGATTACCGGGTATTGCATTGATGTGATCCTTATTACTTTAAACCTAGGATATTTTCTCAAATATTTACTTCTAGTTTCTTTTAAACTTTCAATAAAACTCCAATACTTGTTTGAAATCCCCTCTTATGTGAGCCTTGCTTGTTATTTTCTTATTGTTTGAATTCATGAAACCATTTGGTCGGGACCTACAGTTGTGGATCCTGAGGGGTTCCTAACACCTTCCCTTTGGGATAATTTCTAGCCCTTACCCAAACTATGGTATTGTAAACTAGTTCATGAGTTAACTACAAAGGTGACCTAACGCACCATATAATAGTTAGGTGGTGACTCTTCCTTTAACTTCTTCCTTCCAAAGGAGTTTGTCCCAAAAATCTCCTGAACCCGATCTCTGCGAGGAGGGAAAAAAGGGGGCGCGACACTCGCCCGACCATTTAAATGAAACACCTTTTTGGTTCAATATGATCTTAATAGTTGCTCATAATCAATTGCAGAATCATCAAATAACTTTACGTTAACAATAGCCTCCTGTCAAACCTTCACAATACTGACAACGAGATGCGACGCATGGAGAATTCATAATTATCTACCTGAATTAATGTTTCATTCCATATGCGCGGGCACCTACCTTGTAGGTTAAAGCTCAATAATTATAACACGGATTTGACAAATTACGCATAGATAAATTTTATGCAAAAAAATTTTCAAATAAACCTAACATGCATGACTGATATTAGTACTATAGTACAAATTTTAATTTCACAAGAGAGAATTTAAGCACAAGAATTTTTATCACAAGGACCTCGTCCTTATATAACTTCCAACGCGGCTCATAGCCCGATTTAAACATACCAAATCTTATTAAAATGCGAGGGTCTCGTCCTCAGTTCTGAATCACAAGTAATATGCACATCGTGCCAATCGAAATATTTCATTTTCTTCTTTTATTTTTTTTTTCAATCAACAAATTACAACATGTAATGATAGACATGGCTATCTCCGTAGAATCTCCCAATACAAGTATTCACATAAGTAGATTTTAGGTTTACGAAGCTCACCCATGAGTGGAGCATATTAGGAAAAAATTCTTAGATACTCATAACCGAATCAAGTTAAGGAAATTTTGACTTTGTAATAACTAGAAATTGTAATTGTAATGACACTGTCTGATATAGCGACCTCAGCCATACTATAGAAAGTATCAACAGGTTGGGTCTCCACCTCTAGGAGTCGGACCTCCGCCTTCGACATTCCGACTCCTTTCTCCTAGATGGACATGTAAGTTGAGTTGTAACTGCAACGGGGCACGTAGCCTGAGTGCTCTGATGAAATATAACTCTCCCAAGTCTAGGACAATTTCTACCACTAGCCGAAATAAAGTATCAATCTGCCCTGCGTCGTACAAAATTTTACGATTATAATTGAATCCTTTAATGAGTCTGAGAAAAAAATTCTATTAATACCATTTGGGAGAACGGATCCAAGTAGTCGATGTTGCAGTGGCTGGTCGTCCTCTTCGTAGGCTTGCCACAAACACCGGCGGCTAATTTCTTCTTTTACTATGTTGTCTCAACACTACTGAGCTACCCCATTTATTCATATACTCTTCGTTATTATTTGGGGTAACTCTCATCCCCATTGATGCACAATGATCACAAAAGTAGAGATCTATACAGATAAATCTTGGCACGAACCCTATAGTCTTGAAGCTCATTAACCACTGTACTCTCTCAAAAGCACCCCAAAAATCCGCAATCATGATTTCCACGCTGAGTAGACCTTCTGTAGATTTAATGTTGCTTATATAACTCCTTTGGTACTGAGGTATAGGGTTATTAAGGAAGCAGACATACCGAAAGTCCCAGTTTTATCTCTTGCAAAATCTCAGGACTTACACATTCTGGGCCAACACCGATATAACACATGATTCTGCAACCTATTCCTCGACAGTGGACTTCCCCACTTGGCACAAAGTCACATGTCACAATGTATGATAATCCACAATGATAAACTTCACATCTCATATAAATCAACCCCGTTACTTTCAATTTATCCCCATGTTCTGAAATACTTCATAGCAGCGATCAAGAAAATAATGTGGGTCTTCAAAAGATGTACCACTGAAATGGAGTGGAATTATCTTGATAAACCTGTCATTCTCCACAAATCATAGGAAGTCATAGTTGTCCCATCAGTAATCGGGGCTGCGGCAATTGTCTGAACTACCTCAACTGGGTTGGCTTCTGGGTTCTGGATCTGAGGAGTAGTCTGATCAGGAGTGTGGGTAGTGGGAGTCTGGACCCCTCCTCCAGTCTGAGATACGGCTGCTGCAACAGGGATTGCGACAGTCTGGGCTACACTCTTCATCAGACCCACTAATCGGACCTAAGCATCCTGAAGTACCAGGGTAGTAATGAACCCCTCTAGGACCTGAGCTAGTCCAGCTGGAAGGTCTGAGCTGGAGCCCCCTCATCAATCTCGACCTGGGGCTCCGCAGCTAGGGTTGCAGTATGAGCAATGGGCTGAGTAGCCCCTGCCTCGGCCTCTGCCCCTAATAGAAGTTGCTGCTGCCACATGACCGATTGTTGGTTAGCGGAAGAGGAAGCACGTGTTCCCGCCATTTGCGAGAGAATAGAAGAGTTCAATCAGCACTTTTTCTGAGATACCAAGAATCGCACGACATAGTAGAAATAAAAATGAGTTTGTTCCTAACTTCGTAGCCTCTGAGAGATAAGTACAAACGTCTCCTTACCGATCCTTCAGACTCTATCAAGCTTGTTCGTGAATTGTAAGACCTATGCAACCTAGTGCTCTGATACCAACTTGTCACGAGCCAAATTCCCAACCCACGGGATCGTGATGGCGCCTAACACAATACTTGCTAGGCAAGCCGATGTTAGAAATTTACTAACCATTTCCTTTAAAAGTTTAGTTGACACTATAGAAAATCTTAAAAATAAAACAAATAAATCTAATGCTTTCCAATAACTGACCTCATGAATAATATTAGATAAAATGAAACGAACCACGAATTATTACCAAATATATATATATATATACCCAGGATCTGGTGTCACAATTCACGAACTACTAATGAATGCTACAAGTATTTGGCTGAAAGAAAAATATCTCTGTTTTGAATGAAATAAAACATAAACTAAAGAGTGTAGAGAATACTCCAGGAGTCTGTGAACGCCAGCAAATCTACCTCTTGTCTCCGTAAAAAAGCACAGCTATGTCTCGAACTTAACACTGGTCAGTACCTGGATCTGCACAAGAAGTGCAGAATGCAGTATCAGTACAACCGACCCCATGTAGTGAGTAAGTGTCGAGCCTAACCTCGACGAAGTAGTGACGAGGCTACGACGAGGCATTAACAATATAATCTGTGAACAATATATAATAAACCAAGAAGGAAATTCTAAACTAAACTAAACAATAATATGTATCAATGAATACAAACAAATAACTTAGCCACCTTTTCCAGGCCTCAGATATAACTAATTCTCACATAAATTTCCAAATTTCCAAATTCCACTTTGAAACAACCGTAAGTAAACAATATGATAAATAATAAAGTAAAACAGTAAGTTTTCAATCCTTGTGTTTAAAAATCAGTAAAACATAAATGTCCTCCCTTATTTCTCCTTGTTGCGACGCGCAAACCGCTCCCATCTGTCCCCCTTATTGCTCCTCCCTATATATATCACCCTTACTTCTCCTATTGCAGCATGCAACCTGATCCCACCTTTCCACCCTTATCACTCCTTATTGCAGCGTGCAACCCGCTCCCACCAGACAATCACATCTCTTTATAAAAAGGATTTTCACAATTTAAGTCAAAGCCTTTCATAATATTTATGTCTCAACAATTGTAACCAGAACAAGTTTCACTTTAAACAACAATAAGAGCAGAGTATGAAATAATGACAATAAAACAATGAGTGTTCGCGCCTTTATTTTATAAACAGTATAACATGAATATTCTTCCTTATTGCTCCTTGTTGCGGCGTGCAACTCGATCCCACATCTCCACCCTTATTGCTCCTCCCTATATATGTATATCACCCTTATTTCTCCAGTTGCGCGTGCAACCCGATCCCACCTGTCCACCCTTATCACTCCTTGTTGCGGCGTGCAACCCGCTCCCACCAGACATATCATATCAGTTTATGTACGAAAACTTTCACAATTCAGGCCAAGCCTTTCACAACATTTTTTTAATCAACAATTGTAAACAGAAGCTGTAAAACTCATAAACTTCATCAATTATTATTTCACAACGAAACCAACCGGAAATCTTATACATATTGTAACACTGACATCCAGCTCAATCCTTATATAACATAACAAAACCAAGAGAAAAACCAACACTTCCAAAATACTTGAAACAATACTTAACAATAAGTTAACGAATCCAAATAGACATATAAACATCAATAATCATGAAATAACTAAGCCCGGAATCAAATAATTGGAAACAGGGAAGGGACCATGTTCAACAAATAATTTAGTGGTGCATAGATACTCGTCACCTCACCTATACACCACACACATGCAATTTCACATAGAATTTAAGTTGGGGATTCCTATTCCATCAAGTCAAGGTTAAACCAAACACTTACCTCAAATTCGCAGGCCACTCACTGCCGCATCACAACTTTTCCTTTTGAATTTTTCTCTAACCCGCTCGAATCTAATCATAATCAGCTCAATATCATTAATTTATTCTAAAGAACTAACTTTACTGAAAAATTATAGTTTTCCTAAGTTTTCTCAAAAAAGGTAAAAACCTGACCTCGGGACCACTTGATCCAGACTCGGGTTTCAGACAAAATTCCGTTTACCCATTCACCTCCTAGCCCGAATATACAATTAGTTTTGAAATCCGACCCTAATTCGAGGTCAAAAATCGATTTTTACAAAATTCCCTAATTCTACCCAAACCCTCAATTTCTACTATGAAAATTCTTAATTTTTTATTGAAAAGTGATGAAAAACATTGGATAATTGAAAGAGAATAGTTTAGAATTATTTTCCAACACTTTGGGGATGAATCTGTGTGAATAAAATCGCTTCTAGTTCTTTGTAGTTCGAAAATATGAAGAAAATAGGTTCTGCCCGATTTTTAAAGCTGTTTTATATGACTGGGCCAGCCTTCATCGCGTTCACGATGGGCCTGCGTGTTCGCGATGAGTCTGGCCCATTGTCCTTTACGTTCGCGACTAGGTGGCCGCGTTCGCATAGAGTAAGCGGCTCCTCCCCCAGGCCCATTTACACATCGGGTTCGCGTTGGCCAGAATGCGTTTGTGAAGCTTTAACTCGCCAGTGCTTCGCATTCGCGTCCTGAGCTCCACGTTCGCGAAGAACAAAAATTCCCCAGTGCACCTATTCACTACGCGTTCACGAGTGAAGCAACGCGAACGCTAAGAACACTTCGACTGTGCACCAGAAACAGCAAAAACAACAGACTTTAATATGTTCAAAACATCCCGTAGCCTATCTGAAACTCGCCCGAGCCCTCGGGGCTCTAAACCAAACATGCACGCAAGTCTAAAAACATCATACGGACTTTCTCGTGTGATCAAATCATGAAAATAACATCTAAAACTATGAATTTAATCTCAAAACTCATCATTTTTCTCAAGAAAAATTAACTTTCAGTATTTCTCAACCGGACATCCGAATCACGCTAAATAAATTCCAATCCTCACCATATTTCAAGGATAAGGCTTAAAGATCATAACAAACTTGTATCGAGCTCCGAAACAAAAATACGGGCCCTATACCAACGGTTTCAAACATTAATTCATTACTTTATTTCATTAATAATCCAGCAAAATAATTTCTTTCAAAAATTGATTTCTAAGGCTAGGGACCTCGGCACCCAATTTCGGGCATACACCCAAGTCCATATTCTACTGCGGACCTCCCGGGATCGTCGGAATACATATCCGCATCCGTTCACTCAAAATGTTGAATCAAGTCAACTAAAATAAAATTTTAAATTCCAAAAATTATTATTTCTCATATTTTCACATAAAAGCTTTTCGGTTTCACGCCCAGACTGCGCACACAAATCTAGGTAAATAAAATTAATATTTTTAAGGCTAATGAGCCTGGAATGGAGTCTTCATTTATAAGATGACCCTTTGGGTCATCACAAATATTGTATTCAAAGAGCATCTATTCTCATTTGCTAAGTCTTCCTCATTGCATCCTGTTAATGTTCCTGCTAGGGGGAGTGTACCATTTGAGCATAAACTATTATAGGGACATGCTCCAAATCATACACTTGAATTATTCTAGATACCAGTTGCAGACCATGCATCTGAAGAGTGAAGCTAATACAACTGATGACAATGATGCAATCCTTGAAGCTCATGTTGAAGAAGGAAATGTTGTTGATGCTACAATATTTGAACCTCAACAAGATACACATGATGAGCATACAGAAAATGATCCTTCATAAGGTCAATCTCTAGATGTTGAATGCATAGATGATGTATGAATATGTATCCTCTGAAATCAGAGGTCAAGAACAAGGAAGATCTGGAAGAAGCACTATATCCTATTTCAGACTATCTGCGTTATGATCAGCTTTAACAAGCATGAAAAAGTTTTATGGAAAAGGTCTCCGCACTCACAGAACCACAGAACTTCACAGAAGCATCAAGAGGCAAGAGATGGGTTGAGGCAATGAAGCAGGAAATCAAATCATTGGAGGACAACAAAACATGGGAGATAGTAGACTTGCCCAAGGGAAAGAACAAAATTGGATCAAAATGGGTGTCTAAAATAAAATATAAATCTAATGGAGATGTTGAAATATTCAAGGCCAGGCCATTAGCAAAAGGATAAATCCATAAAGAGGGGTTAGACAATCATGAGACCTTTTCACCAGTTATCAAAATGGTAACTGTGAGGTCACTCATTGTAGTAGCAACATCAAAAGGGTAGATGATCACGCCCAACTCTAATCCTAAAAAATATAAGCCATCACTGCAAATATAATCCGGTCTAAAAGTCCTTAGTCGAATCCCACAGAGAACTAAGGTTTAACTACAACAGTTGACTATCACCAAGAAGACAAGCTCGAACAATTTCTAAGTTATAACTATAAAGATTATTATGTTAAACTAATTAACTAAAAAATTAAAGGAGTGAACTAACAACTAAAGATATTAAGGGGTGGAGACAAGATTAAGAAGGTCTAGAGTTATAATTTCCCCAATTGTCGAAATCCTTCCCGCTACGTCTTCTATAATTTCTCCTAAGTATTCTCTACCAATCGATGTACATTGGATGTCGTAATTCTCTTCCGAGAAACTACAATAATTTATTAGACATATTCTTCTAAACTACGCTAGTTGTCACTAATTCACCGCTCACTAAGATCGCACCAAAGTTTCGTTATTGCTAATCCCACCTTTAAACACGAGCGAAGTACTTCTCTTGTCTTTTGGTCCCAAATCAACTTCTTTTTCTCATCTGTCATCCAAGTTTCTCCTACACATAAAAATGTGCGTAATGAGCATAAATCAATATAAAAACCGCCCGTAATCACACAAGTTATGAGATGAAAGTACATCGACAAATATGAATTTTTGGCTGTTTATCAACACCCCACACTTAAACTGTTGCTTTTCCTTGAGCAACTTTCAAAATTAAGCACAATGGAAAGAAATACATTTTCGAAATATCCTCAAGCATCAGACCAATGACAATGGCTTATACCAACACTGAGAACTCAATATAAGAACTATTGACATCTTTCTTCAAAAGTATACCCATGCCAAGACTATTTAAAATATTTGTGCGACTTCTTCTAACATCCTAACCTCAAGAGATGACTCTAATACATTCCTTACTATGACTCACTTCTTGTGTCAACTCAAAATGCATGGACTTTAACCATCCTTTGTAAATCATGTGCTCTCACCACAATTAAAGAGAGAAATTAGTCCACACACTCAAATATGCATTCAAGTATAATTTAAGAACTTACAGGTCGAAATAATTCGCTCACTCTCACAAGGAAATTCTTGTGCATCCTGAGTTCGTACCATAGGCTTGCCCGTAGTGTATGTCTCAACTAATCTAAGCTTGCGAAGTCCAGGATCAATTAGGTCTTTCCAAGTTGTAATGTAGGCTAAAGCATGGGTAGGATATATTTGGATATAGTGACTAATCTTCCTAAGAACTTTAATACACTACATTTAACTTTCAAATACATACTGTTCATGACCAATTTAGGCAATGCCACGAAATCATATAAAATTTGGACCTTCTTCTTTAAGCACAAATATGCATTCACTAACTTGGATTAATAAAAATAGGAGGTGTATTTTTTTTTTCTTTTTTTTTTCTTTGATTTAATTTTTTTCTTTTTTTATTCAACACTCTCCATACTTAGGTTGCCCGGCTAATGATCTTTCAAAACATACGTGCACCTTTTGGCCTTTCTGTGGTTCCACTCAAAAGCTACCTCAACTCTTACTTTACTCTTCTAGAGACTTAAGTGCTTTTGAAGGTAAAGGTTCAAAATATCTAATTAAGAACAAAAAGGAAATAGTCTTGTAATGTGGGTGCCAAATAAAAGGTTTATAGGCTCAAATGGCTTTCTACGGATTTATGTTATTTTTGGTGGCATACTAGCTCAATAGATAGTCAAAGAAACACCTACATCATTTCCAAGACTTACAAAGCTTACTTATTGCGCTTCGACTAACACACGGGGAAAGTTCTAGACTAACACATAATAGCACAGAATGTAATCAAGCCTCACATCACACAATACACATGATTCACTCCAGACGGTTCAGACCCGACACTCAATTTAAACAACTAAGCATAATCATCATATTAACTCAAACATGGAAGTAATCACAAGGGTAAAAAGATGAGCCTAAGTGTCAAAATAAATTCACTTATATTCTCAAGGCATGTAGGCACATAAAACACGGAGAAGATAATAAATTCAAATATTACAGTTCTAAGTCCCAGCATAAAACATGTCAACAAATATAGATACTCAAGTTCTTCTCATTCCATTATTGGTTCTCAAAAGAAAAGGAAAATCTTTTTGTATTTTTTTCTTTAGACTTTACTCCCATAAGAAAACTATCTAAGAAATCCATCGCCGGGAAAAGCCCAAAACTTTTATAAAAATTCTACCTACAAAAAAGCTACTACCCGGTTCAAAGAGTCATCCCTTGAAAAAGAACCATGGCCATAAGAAAAACTAAGAGGGATAATTTCTACCTAATTTTTTTCAACACACATATAATAACACAACTAAAATAGCACAGGAACACTCAAACAGTCTCTTCACCCCACACTTAAAATTATGCATTGTTGTTAATGCACACCCATAAATACAAGAGGGTAAAAGAAACTCACTGGTAGGCCAAAGGCTGAAGCATTAACAACTCATGGGGTGTTTAGACTTCTCCTAGTCTTTGTTCTTTATGCGGGCACCCCACATTTAACTCTAACCATCTCACTTGCTTTTTCTTTCTCCTTGCTTCCCATGATCCTATACAAATAAAACAAATGACACTACAAGAATAAAAAAAATTTAATAATAATAATAATAATAACAGTAAAGGTGAGTTGCCTCTCAACAAATGCTTGATTTAACGTGGCGGCACGATGTGAATCACTTTTTACCTCCACCTCGAGCTTATGAATTGGACCCCAAGTTTCCTTCAAGATTACGATTATGCTCCTAGGTGATGGAACGAATCTAGTTGGCCCAAGGAAACAATATAGTATTCTGCACTTCTTGGCCTTGAGATGAGGCATGTAATCCTTACTTTCCGGCAAGAAGAATTCTAGAGTGTAGGCACCTTGTTCCTCGTTCTGTGACTCCTCATTTGGCTCGGATGAATCTATTTCTATATCATCATTCAAACACAATGTGGAAAAATTCTTGGAGTGTGGGCCAATGCGCTCAACTACATGAACTTTGGGACTATTAACTTCCTTAAAACCAATAAAACTAGAATCAAGTAAATATGTATTTCCAGTGTCTTTGGTTGACTCTAGTATCTCTTTTACAACATCGGCATCCTCAAATTCTAGTTTGATAGATTGTTGGTGTTCTACTCTGACCTCCTCCATTAGCACCTCAATTTCTACATCTAATATTTGCTCTTTTTGGATACTATCCACAATATCAGCTTGTTGAGCATTAAATGCTTCAACTAATTGATGCATTTGTGCCTCCAGGTTATGAATAGTTGCCTCTTACCTTTGGATAGTATCACATAGCCTTTGTATTTGAATTTGTTTCTCATTACTTTGTTCCATGAGGCTCTTTAATATATCTTTGATCTCTTTCAGGTCAGCTTCCCTGGATTCTTTGTTCCTATTAACTTCACCAGAAAAAGTAGAACCATCATAGTAAGGGGTTGGGGGAGGATAAGACATATAATCACAACCATGAAACTGACCATATTGACCACCACACATATTCCACACATAAGATTGATCTGGTGCACATACTCGGGTATATTTTGATAATTTTTCCGTGGGTGGTTTCCTCCACAATATGCATAAGGAGGATCAAAAGTAGAATTACCAACATCAAAACTCTCATAATTCCAAGATGCCATGTTTCTAAAATAAACAGGTAAAACAAAAATATAAAAAAACAAATACAAGAGAACAAAAATAAAAGTTCAAACTTGGAACCAAGTGAGGTGTATATATGGCCAACTCACTGAATCTGACGGCGTACTCCAATGGTGACATAGCGCCCTGACGCAACTGCTCAAACTTCGTGCGCTGAACATCCTGACGGAACTGAGGTGCAACCTCCTTCAAAACATCTCCGAAAACTGAATCCATGCTAGTAAAGCTAACTCGGCCAGGCTACCCCAACTCATATGCCGCCACCACTGATCAATCCACTACTCTGAATCTGAGACGTGACAAAAGCAATCCTGCTCGCCTCCACAACACCCGAAATGCAAAGAATATAATGACACTCCCCCAATAAAACCCGGGGCACCATCAGCCGCCAATCCACTAAAAGATAGAAGGCTGGTACTTCCTGTACCTCTCAAGTCCAAGGTATTCTTCCTCCGATTCTACTGCCCTAACCACGGGTTGAACTGAAACCACATGTCGTGCTGCCATGGCAACTACAACCTGGCCAATATGATCTCACTACTATGTAGTGTAGACGGTGGGAGTCCCAACTCCTCCCCGGATCTTTGTAATAGCCGGTGAACTAGAATCAATCTCGCCTGAAGTCCGAGGTAGCAACAGTCACCCCCAGTACTTGTCCCCTAACTAAAAATACTGGCGACTCCTCAACAGCTGCTCTGGTAGGCATCTTAATTGCGGCACGTGCGTGCTACTCATTGGCCTCTCTCTCTGACCCTTGAGACATTTGCTTCGGGGTAACATCATCCGGAACCGCCGCTCGTGTCTTCACCATCGGTGGGAGAATGGAACGATAATTTCAAACTTCAAGATCAATGAACTCACACGATAGGAATGAAGGAAGTGAAATTTTCCTCATAGTTCCGTAGCCTCTCTAAGATAAGTACATACGTCTACGTATCGATCTGCAAGACTCTACCAAACCCGCTTATGACTCGTAGCACCTATGAACCTAGAGCTCTGATACCAACTTGTCACGACCCAAATTTCCCTGCGTTGGATATCGCGATGGCACCTAGTCTTAGGGACTAGGTAAGCCTAACATTTCCACTAAAAAACAACAATAATAAAGGAATTTTAAAAATTTGGAAATAGAATTCTTGACAGAGTTTAGAATTTCACAAAACCCGGTAAATACAAGTCATAAGCTCTAAGAAATTTTTCTATCAAATCTAAATACAACGATTTAGGAATAAGTAGGTACAGTTGAATAGAAATAAAACATGAAGGTGACTCCGAAGCCTGTGAACGCAGCAGCAGGTTACCTTGAGTCTCCTCAGCAATGATCTGTGCAGCTACCAACAACATTAACCTGAAGCTGCACACAAAAATATGCAGAAGTGTAGTATGAGCAAACCACAGCGGGGCCTAGTAAGTATCAAGACTAACCTCGGTGAAGTAGTGACGAGGACTAGTCAAAACACCACCGGTCTAATAAGTATAAAGGAATAAATGTATAAAAGATCGAAACATAATATCTATCTAAAGATTTTTCAATATAATTAACGATACAATCGAATAATATGGAATGAAATTCAATAATTACGATCAACGGACAGCATAATAGAAATACGCAAAGAGAATGGAAAGAATGCAATCCAAATGGCCATAATCACAATCAAATAAAACACTATCAAATCGGCCCTGCATCAATTTATCTACGTCAGGCCTTAGCCAAATAAACTCAATAAAACTGGTCAACCTTCTAGTGAAAACCTTTAAATCGTGAGTTTATTTTGAAAACTTTAAAGATATAATCATTTCGGAATAGAAAAATATCTTCTTGAAACATACTTTCTCTGAATGTATATTTATATATTTTTATAAAGAGGAATCTAAGCAACATAGTCTCTTCAAAATACGTGGTGTTCAAATATACTTTTCCAAATACTGCTATTTCAAATATCATCAAAATACGTGATGTTCAAAATATGTATTTTCCCAAGTACTGCTCTTTCAAATATCGTCAAAATACATGATGTTCAAAATATATTTTCCCAAGTACTGCTCTTTCAAATTTCATCAAAATACGTGATGTTTCAAATATATTTTTCCCAAGTACTGCTCTTTCAAATATCATCAAAATACGTGATGTTCAAAATATATTTTCCCAAGTACTGCTCTTTCAAATATCATCAAAATACGTGATGTTCAAAATATATTTTTCCAAGTACTCCTCTTTCAAATATCATCAAAATACGTGATGTTCAAAATATATTTCCCAAGTATTGCTCTTTCAAATATCATTATTCTGCAAGACAAATCCTTTTCAAATATACTTTCGAAAAGAAGTCCTTTAGACATAACTTTTCCTGAAGATAATTGCTTTTCAGCTATACTTTTCAATATATATATATATTTATGTCTTTCGATCCAAATCTCCTGAATCATAAAACTACCGTAACTCAGTCCGCCACTCAGAATTTATCATGCAATGCAGTACAGAGGGAAAGCTCCCTGATCATTGTCCGTATTCCCAATTTAAATATGCGATGCAGTACAGGGGGAAAGCTCCCGGATCTCTGTCCGTAGTCCCAATTTAAATATGTAATGCAGTACAGGGGAAAAACTATCGGATCTCTGTTCGTAGTCCTAATTTAAATATGTGATGCAGTGCAGGGGAAAAGCTCCCGGATCTCTGTCCGTAGTCCCAATTTAAATATGCAATGTAGTCACTGAGGAAAACAACAAGAATGCGACATAAACAACATATATTGCCACAACCGGCACGAAAGCAGATAAGGCCGAATACAAAGTGCGATTAGAAAATCAATACAAAGACTTGAATCACAAAAGTCGTAACAACTCGCTCATAAGAAGTAGCCACTGAGAGGAATGCCAAGCACAAAGAGAGAACAGCATAACGAGGGGAAGACAAGACAAGTATAACAATGATTCTATACATTCAAGTTCGCAGCCAAGAAACCAAATCATCCCGGCAAGGGAATCAGCTATAACCAATGTCACTTAGACAATTAGCTTCACCGAATAAACTCAGTTTGAACAATGCTCAGTAAATAGGCAGCATCAAAGAATACCATCAACATGGATGGTCATCAATTAAACCTAACTAGTACTTAAGAGGAAAATCATTTAAATCACAATGTACGACTCACGGGCATGCTTGACCAACGTATAGAAATTCCAATTTCTTGTTAGACACGTATAGAGCGAGCTTATACTAGTTCTAGTCACATAGGCAACGTATGAAGGAAGAGATAGCATAACGGTGGGAAAAATCAAAGTCTTCATTAAAGTCAATTAAAATCATGCAAGAAACACGGAGTGCTAGGCAAGTACTTCTAAATTGAACAGGAAGAGATGAGACTAGAAATCAGGAATTCAGATATAACAAGTTCAATTCATGTACGGGGAATATAACGACCCAAAATACCTAAAAGGGCAATCTATTTGCGAATAAGTTTGAGTACACACTCGTCACCTCGCGTACGCGGACTACAATCAACATAGAAGACTCGATCCTAAGGGGTAGTTCCCCCACACAAGGTTAGGCAAGATACTTACCTCAAAGACGACGACCGATACTCAAAAAGAGACTTCTCGGGTGGGAAGACCTCCGGACGGCTCAAAATCAACTAAAACAACTTCAAAATACATATAACACGTATAAGGAATGATTCCGAATAATAAATTTTAAATCTTTGCAAATTTCTAAAAATCGACCCCCGAGCCCGCACCTCAGAACCCGACAAATTTTACGAATTCCGATTACCCATTCCGATACGATTTCATCCATACTAAATTTATCCAATTCCGATAACATTTGGTCATTCAAATCATGAATTTTTATTTTTTAAGTTTTCTTTCAAAACCCACAATCCCCTCAACCCAAAACACAATTTAAATGATAAAAACAAGAACTAATTCATGAAATATATTTAATTCTAGTGGAAGAACACTTACCCATTCGATTTGTGTGAAAATCCCTCAAGGAATCGCCCAAAACCGAGTTTTAGAAGTCAAAATATGTTTAAAATGGTGAAACCCCCGATTTTGGAAACTTATAATCTGCCCAGGTTTTTAAAGCATCGTGATCGCGTGAAATTGCTTGTGATCGCGTAGAGGAAAAATATCACAGGTCAAAAATTCTCTACGCGATCGCGGAATAGCTTATGTGATCGCGTATAAGGAGGAGGCTAGTTTCCTCGATCGCGGATGGATTCCTGCAAACGCGCAGAAGAAAAACTGGGCATTTCAAATTTACATTGTGTGATCGCATAGAAGGGAGGGACACCAGACATAACAGCAGCAAAAACCAGATTTTGTTTTTCTAAGTTTCAACACCCCAACGCCTATCTGAAATAACATCATAAACATCGAATTAAACGTCAAAATCAGTAAAATTTCTCAAAACTTCTTTAAACATCAAATTTTTGCATTTAAAGTCCGAATCACGTCAAACTAAGTCTGTTTCTTACCAAATTCCACAGAAAACACATATGGGACATATAGGACTTGTACCGGGCACCGGAACCATGATACGGGCCCGATATCACAGGTTTCACCTCAAATTTTATTTTCAAAAACCTTTATATTTTTCAGAAAACAATTATCTTTAAAAATTCATTTCTCGGGCTTGGGACCTCGGAATTCGATTCCGGGCATACGCCCAAGTTCCATATTTTTTACGAACCCTCTGGGACCGTCAAATCACAAGTCCGGGTCCATTTACCAAAAACATTGACTGAAGTCAACTTTATTCAAATTTCCAATACAAAATTATCATTTTTATCAATTTTTCACATAAAGGCTTCCCGGCTATACGTTCGGGCTGTGCACGCAAATCAAGGTGAGATAGAAGGAGGTTTTCACGACCTTGAAACACAGAATTAGCAAGAAATATTCGGGATGACCTTCTGGGTCATCACAGTTATGATTTCCCCAATTGTCGGAATCCTTCCTGATACGTCTTCTATAATTTCGCCTAAGTGTTCTCTACCGATCGTGAGTACTTCGGGAGTCATAATTATCTTCCGAGAAACTACAACAATTTACTAGACATATTCTCCGAACTACGCTAGCTGGCACTAATTCATCGCTCACTAAGATCGCACAAAGGTTTCGTTATTTCTAATCTCACCTTAAAACCCTCTGTATTGATTCCTCACATACGTTAGGAGTGATGTTGTTCAACAACTACCTAAATATGTACCCTTTTCCAAGAAATACACAGCAAAATAGGCACAGTCACTTGAAGGTCATCCAATCAACAACAATAAACACGTAGTTGAACAAGTAGAGAAATCCAACGGTTTAATTATATAAAAACGTAATATGAATTCATCCTACTAAAGGGTCCATCAAAATCCTAGATAACAAATTATTTATTCATAATAGTATGAAAAACTACAATACTAGAATACATAGCCAATAATGAAAATAGGAAGAAGGAAGTAAAAAACTCGTACAAGAATTCTCCGCCTTGCTCCTAGTGTGTTCTTGCCTCCTTCAGTCAATAATCCTCTCTACAACGTCCAATATCCTCCAAAAACTTCTTCTTCCCTCAAAAGTAAGTTTAATGACTATTTATATGGGATAGGGTTAGCATGGGGGGGTGAAACAATACAAGCCCACTTTGAAACAACCTTTTTAGGTTAGCTCGTTCACTCTCTCATGCGCACTCGAGAGTGAATGAGCAAAGTTCTTCTCTTTTTCTTTTCCTTATAAGTCTATCATGCACTTCCATGCCTTTTTGCCATACTTCGCTATTTTTTCCTCAAGCTTTTCCTTAGATAGCTCGTTCATTCACTCATGTGCATGCGAGAGTGAACGAGCGAAGTACTTCTCTTGTCTTTTGGTCCCAAATCAACTTCTTTTGCTCATCTTTCGTCCAAATTGCTCCTACATATAAGAATGCACATAATGAGCATAATTCAATACAAAAACTCATATAATCACCCCTAACCACACAAGTTATGAGATGAAAGTAGACTGACAAATATGCACTTTTGGCCGTTTATTAGTGGACTATGAATAAATGGATGTGTATAATGCATTTTTGCAGGGAAAATTATATGAAGAAGTATATATGGAAATGCCTAAAGGTTTTAGAAGATAGGGGAGACCAACGTATACAAGCTAGTGAAGTCCTTATATGGACTAAAGTAAGCATCAAGACAATGGAACATAATACTTATAAAGGCACTTCTTGGGGCAGGGTATAAACAACGTATGTATGACTTTTTACTGTTTACTAAGAAGAAAGGTGTGACCCGTAGGCGTGGTCGGAATCGAATTCCAGGAAGTTTAGAATTGATTTGGAAAGGGAATTCTCATTTCAGAAGCCTTACGTTGGAGAAATCAACTAAGATTGGAATTTTGAGTCAACGATCTCCGAATCGGATCTGAAGGTTCCAGCAGGTTCGTATGATGATTTCAGACTTCAGTGTATGTCCGTATCGGGTTTTGGATAACCCAGGAGCGTTTCGGCGTATATTATGGAGTTAGCATTTTAGAAGGATTTCATGAATTGGGGCTTGAAGCTCATATCAGTGAGGTTGATGTACGTTTGGGATTCTGAGTCTAGGAATAGCTCTGTATGGTGATTCTGGAATTGGGAGCGTGATCGGAAGTGAACTTGGATGTCCGTAGGTCATTTTGGAGTCATTTGGCTAAAGAAAGAAATTTGAAGGTTTTTGAGAAATTCGGCCGGAAGTGGAAGTTTTGATATCGAGGTCGAAATACGATTCCGGAAGTTGGAGCAGGTTGGTAATTTTGAATATGACTTGTGCGCAAAATTTGAGGTCAATCGAACGTGGTTTGATAGGTTTCGGCATCAGATGTTGAAGTCTGAAATTCTAAGTTCTTAAAGAATTGGATTTGACTGCTATTCGTGATTCCGGCATTTTTTGATGTGATTTGAGGGCTCGAGCAAGTCTGTGTCATGTTTTGGTAGAGGTTGGTGTAATTGGATGGGGTCTCGGGGGCCTCGGGTGGATTCCGTGTGGTTAACGGATCAAAGTCGAAGTTGGAAAAGAGCTGAAGCTGCTGTCATTTGGTGTAACCGCACCTGCGAGGATTTGGCCGCAGGTGTGGAGCCGCAGGTGCGGCTAAGGGATTCGCAGGTGCGAGATTTTGGGTCTGGAGATGAGGGACCACAGGTGCGGGAGTTTGGTCGCACCTACCGTATCGCAGGTGCGAAGAGGTATCGCAGGAGGGGGATTTTGCGCTGAGTCAGAGCTGCACCTGCGATGGATTTTCTGCAGGTGCGGAGCCGCAGGAGCAGCTATTGGACCGCAGGTGCGAAAAGATTCCTAGGCAGAATGTTTTAAAATCGGATTTGATGCATTTTTCTTCATGAGTTAGGCGATTTTGGAGAGCTTTCCAGGGTGATTTCACCAAGCATCAAGAGGTAAGTTGTTCTACTTGATTCTAAAGTTAAATACAAGATATTGCATGAATTTTTGAGCATGAAATTGGTAGGAAAATTGTGAAACTTTTAAGAAACCTAGAATATGAAAACTTTGGATTTCAACCACGAATTGAGCATGAATATTGTAACAAATTATATATTTGAGTTAGTAAGACTATGGGTAGAATGTATCTTCGAGAATTTCGGATTCCGGGCACGTGAGCCCAAGAGAATTTTGGTCATTTCTCTGAGCGGGGTTGGGAAAGTATATAATCTAATTTTTTTGTGAGTATTAGGATGAATTTTCATTGCTTCGTCATTTATGTGGTAGTTTCAGAGCGCTATGCGTCCGTTGGAGTCATCGGAAGGGCTTGGAAGCTGGTGTTGGAATTCCGGAGCAAGGTAAGTCTCCTTTCTTACTTCGTGAGGGGGAATCGTCCCACTACGTGAATTAATTCAGTATATGTTATTATCTTCGGGGGCTACGTACGCACGAGGTGACGGGAGTCCATGCGTAGCTACTAATATGCTTATGTTCGGGTAGTCTAGAACCCACTAACATGCTTTATGTGTGTACCTGTAACCCTGCCTGTATCATTAAACTGTTAATACGACCGAAAACGTAAGTAAATGTTTAAAAGAAAGCTAGAGTTCATACTTCTATCCTTCTAAAGAGAATTTGTTTCCGCTGTAAATATATGTGTACCTGGATTAGGTTGTATCGAGGAATACCATTAAATTTGACAAATGAGTTTCAAAAACAAATGATTTCGAAACCTATGTTTCATGCTTCTTTTAATACGGATTTTACTATTTTCCATGAGAAAACTATTGTTCTTAATAAAAAGTGGATTTAAATGTGTGAAAATGTATCAGCACTCGAGTCGCGGGCATGATTCGCGATCGAGGGGAGCTTTATGTTAATTATATATATGAGTCAGTACACAAGTCGCAAGTATGATTCGCGATCGTGGGGAGCTTTATGTTAATTATATATATGAGTCTGCACACGAGTCGCAGGTATGATTCGCGATCGTGGGGAGCTTTATATCGAGTCAGCACACGAGTCGCGGGTATGATGCGCGATCGTGGGTTAGCTTATGACCTTAGTCCCTATGACCACCCTTATGACTCCGGACGATCGTCTTGTCCTAGTATGTGTATGATCACTTGAGTTCTGAGTCACTTATAACTGGAGTGTCAGGTATTGGTTAAGAGGAGATTTTAGTACTTTGCTGTTCCTTTTTCAGTTATTATCTGGATTTCGTTATTTGCTATGCACTTGTTGCTCACTGTCTTTCATGCCTATTGTATTTCATCATACTCTGTCACATGTTGTATTGTCGGACTTTAGTAAGAGTCTAATTTTCCCCCTCGTCACTACCTCTCTGAGGTTAGGCGGGCGACTTACTGCGTACATGTTGTTTTTGTACTCATGTTGCACTTGATGTGCATTTTATTGCACAGGTAACTTCATGGCAATGTGGAGGATTCAGAGACTTAGGTGAGCTGCATCTTCCGGAGGCGATCCGCAGCTGACAGAGTCACATTCATACTGTATCTATTTCATTTTAAATCTCCTTGTCCGGTTGTATTTCGGACAGGCTTTGTAATATTTGTAAAATTAATACAAATTGCTCATGTACTTGTGACACCGAGTTCTGGGGACGTGTTGGGATTTATTTCATTAAACTAAATTGATGTGTTGTCGTATTTAAGTTTACTAAAATTTATTTATTTGATTATGAGATGCAAGAAAAGCAACGATTTCGAAAATTTTAAAACTGGAAAGTTATTTCAATTAATTAATGTTTTGGCTTGCCTGACCTTGTATCCGGCGCCATCACGACCTTAGGGATTTTGGGTCGTGACAAAAGGAGAAGATTTTGTGGTTGTTCTTGTGTATGTGGATGATCTTCTTATCACAAGAAATAATGAGTAGTTCATTCAGGAAACTAAAGATGTTTTAAATCACAAGTTCAAAGTAAAGGATTTGGGGGAACTGAAATATTTCTTGGGAATTGAAGTTATGAGATCCAACAAAAGGATCTTACTAATCCAAAGGAAGTATGCCTTGCAATTGATTTCTGATCTGAGATTAGGAGCTATTAAACTTGTGGCCACTCTAATAGATATGAATCAAAAGTTCACTATAGCATAATTTGATGCACATGTTGGGGTATCTAGAGATGAATTGATAAAGAATGTTGCAAGTTATCAGAGATTGATTGGAAGATTAATATATCTGACAATCACAAGGCTAGATATAATATTTATTGTCCAAACACTTAGTCAATTTATGAAGTCACCTAAGCAATCTTACTGGGAAGAAACAATAAGTGTTGTAAGATATATCAAATGGAATACAGGAATGGGCATTCTACTGAGCAGTAGAAGTGGAAACAGTCTGACTTGTTTTTGTGATGCAGACTGGGCTGCATGTCCTAATACCATAAGGTCAGTAACTGGTTTTTTGTGAAGTTTGGGGAATCGTTGGTTTCATGAAAATCTAAGAAGCATCAAACAGTGTCTAGAAGCTTAGCAAACAGAATATAGAAGTCTTGCAACAGCTACTGCAAAAGTAGTTTGGCTACTTGGCTTGTTTACAGAGCTTGGCATTTTAATTGAACAACCTGTGAGTGTGTTTTGTGATAGTAAGGCAGCCCTACATATTGCAGCCAATCCTATATTTCACGAAAGGACTAAGCATATAGAGATTGATTGTCATTTTATGAGAGATGAGATCAAAGATGGCAAGATTAAGAATCATCACATAAGGACAAAGGAGAAGCAGGCAGATTCATTGACTAAAACACTTGGGAGAGTACAACATGAATATTAGTTGAAAGCTTGGAGTGCTTAACATTCTACACCCTCCAACTTGAGGGGGAGTGTGAGAATACGAGGGAGTATGACAGCTGGACAAGTTAGTGGGAAAGCATGATAGTGGGCAGTTAGCATGCTGTCACCAGTTAGTTAGAGTGATTAAAGTAGTTAGCATTAGCTAATTGGAGATTAAGTTAGTGGGGTGATTGTGTATATATGTGTGATGTATATTAGATTTTGTAATTATATCTTGAATATACTAGAAAGTCCCTAACTACTCTCTCTCTGATGTTCATCTTCTTCTCTCAAACTCAGCTCACTCATTTGTGCCTCCATTAATGGAGGATAAGACTGACTGAGATCATCTCAACTTACATACACGCGACTTGAAAATTATTATCCACAATGCTTTAGTATTTAAGATTTATAGTTCGAGTTCAAAATTTTATCACAACTTATTTGATTTACTAACTAGCACAATTTAAACTTCAGCGCAATTTTTTCGTGAAGTTTGAATTGTGACAGTTCAAACTCCTAATAAAAGAACAGTCTATAAGATCTGGCTTATATTTATTTACACTGCCATTAATGTTGATAGCAATGTTAATTTATTTCTCTTGTGGTTGTGTATTGTCTGTCGTGATACTAATTGAAAAATTGGTAAATAAGGTAAAAAGAACCAAAATTCTACCTAGTCGAACAAGATTCCGTAAGGCTAAGTAGAGAGAGAAATTAGACGAAGGAGAAAAATTGACAAGCCTAAACCGAAAACCCTAATGCTAAATTGGAATACTCTCAACTTTGTGTTCTATTTATTGAACCTTTTAAGGCTCTGGGAAGTCTTGTTCATCACTGAAAGTAAGTGGCGTCACGTGTGTTGAGGGTGATCCTAGATAGGAAGGTGTGGAGGTTGAGAATTAAAGTAGAACATTAGGTAGCTGAGCGTTCTATTACTACTTGTTGTTTCTTTCACTTCGGTTTTTGATTGAACCACTTAGTTTTAGTCTTGTATATCGCTTCGATTTTCTGATGGGTTTGCTTGTTGTTGTTTCTTCCTTTTATCTTTCCTTAGCTGATGGTCTACCGAGAATAGCCTTTCTGCCTTCCTATAGGTAGGAGTAAGGTCTGCGTACACACTACCCTCCCCAAATCCAATTGTGGGATTTCACTGAGTTTGTTATTGTTGTTGTTGTGTATTGAAGGTGACAGATGAAGAAGATTGCTTAAATTGGAAGCTTAGAATTGGTTTTTGGAATTTTTTTAATTGCACGTGGCAGTTTTTGGTCAACTTTACACATGTCATAATTACTTATTAGACATCTCAATTGTGAGCGCTGGCGGAGCTATAATATTTTCTATAATATCAATATAATATATTGTGTATATGCATTTAAAAAGTTACTTAGTTACACATTGTAATTTTTCAATGAAAGAACATCGGTTTATATCTCTTAAGTACATGTAGCTCTGCTACTAGTCGTGGGTGTTTCTCACGCATGTAGTCCACTGAGTTTCGATATGTCCAAGAGGCATACTTCTATCAAGTAAAAGTGTCTAAGTGGTTACAAGATTAGAAGGTGTCTAACTGGTCGTTGGTGCTAAGTTTGACTGCTTGTCCATGTATTCTTCCTTTTTGGTTAGGGTGCAATATAGTTTGGGAAAATCCGAAATCTAAATTGAAATTTAAATTTTTTGAATTGTTGGTTTGGATTTTTGAATCATGGATTAGATTTTGGATTTAATTTTAAAGTTTTGGATTTCGAATTGGATGTGGAATTTGGTACTTCGATTTGGATATCCGAAAGTCCGAAAACTTTATACTTGTTGTCATCCATTAGACATTAGTCCATTATCCATATGTCCAATACTCAGGGGCATATCTAAGTCTTAGGGCATGGGTTCACGTGAACCCATACTCCTCTCCCTAAACCATGTATAATAATATTATATTTCTTGAAAATTACTTAATTATATCTACGTGAACCCATGCTCAAATACTCATATTGTGCAATAATCATTCGTTGCACCTCTACGAGTGAAATTGGTGGTTCAAATTTCACTCCGACGGGTCTTGTTTTCGGCACGGAGTATAGATATAAACGTGAAAATCACTAAAAATTTAAAAAGAATATAATTTTGAACCTATAATTTCAAAAGTGTAATGGGTACATAGTAGATGCTAGGGTTAAATTCTTCAAACATAAATTCTAAATCCGCATCTTCACAATAGTGCACTCATCCTCTTGAAATTCTGGATCCGCCTCTGCCAATACTAGCTCATATGTTCAAATATTATACTAAGTAATTCTCATAATACTTTCTATTTGGACATGGTTCTAAAATTATTAATTCTATGGAAGTATTAAAGTCTTTGTTGCATTTCTTTGTTAATAGTTTTATTATTTGTATGAATACTTTATTTGGATGTTTGCGGTGAAAATGAGAAATTATTAAGGCAATTAAACATGAATATCATTTTGATGTTCATTTTTGTAACAAGAAAAATCAACTCAACTTATAGGCTCAAAACTAAAATTTTAAATATCAATCGATTAATCTGAAGTCAAACTTAAAAAATCCGATCCAATACAATACGAGCTTATTTGGATTGGATTGAATTTGGATTATAATTCATTTAATCTGAAAATTAGAAATTCAAATAAAAAAAATTTATATCCAATCCGAACTGCCCAAATACTTACCCTTTTTTTTGTGGCTAAATCATAATCAGTCTTCAGAAAAATAGTTACTTGCCTATTTTATTTTTGGTGCAACGGTGCATTCTAGACCGTGAACTAATAACCTCAAGCCCATGAAATGAACACCAATTTCGCGGTCCAGTTGCTTGAGGCCCAAGTTTAGTAACCAAAAAATGGTAAAAATTACACGGGGCGCCCCCATTTAACCTATACTCATTTTTAAAAAAATATTTAACTTGTTACCCACTTTTTAAATAACTTCAGCCCCCTTTCTCCTCCTCCTTCTCCTCCTTTGTTTTCTTCTTCTTCTTCTTCTTCTTCTTCTTCTTCTTATTCTTCTTCTTTCTTCTGCTGCTGCTGTTGGTGCTGCTATGGAACTTCATACCATGGGATGATTGCCATAAATATGTTTATCAGATTATTTAAAAATAAATTATAAATAATTATGTAAGTTAATAGACAATAATTTATGAATATTTACACGTACGTAAGTTAGTAGACAATGATAATTTTGTTCTTTTCACGTTTATTGTTTCCAAAATTTATGATTTAGATACTGTTGGCAATCTGATTTATGATAATTTATGATATATTTATCTTGTTAGAAAGCTTTTTCAAAAACTTCAGCTTATATAGTACTGAAGTTTTTACAAATGAAATAAATAACCTCAGCTCTACACCTGAAGTTCGCTAGTTACAAAATAAAAACTTCAGCTCTTTCGCCAGTTACAAAAACAAAAACTTCAGCTCTAGAGCTAAAGTTCGCCAGTTACAAAAACAAAAACCTCGAGCTGAAGTTTGCCAGTTACAAAAAAAAAAAAACTTCAGCTCTAGAGCTGAAGTTCGCCAGTTACAAAAAGAAAAACTTCAACTCTAGAGCTGAAGTTCGCCAGTTACAAAAACAAAAACTTCAGCCCTAGAGCTGAAGTTCGCTAGTTACAAAACAAAAACTTCAGCTCTAGAGCTGAAGTTCTCCAGTAACAAAAACACTTGGTTCAGCACACTTGCTACTTCAGGCTCGTCTACTAGAATGCTGAAGTTTTGCGTGATTGCTTTTGCTACTTCACCCCCGTATGCTGAAGTTATGCGAAAAAGCGGGTACACTTATAATTTTTTTTACAAAGCGGGCACAAGTTAAAACGTGATACAAAAAGCGGGTATAGATGCAAGTGTCCCAAAGAAATGGGAGTAAGGCCCACAAAATTCCACACTAGACTGGTGACTGTTATACATTGGGATTTTCACATTCCTATACATTAATTTGAAACCTTATTATCCTCTTTGCTCAAGTTTCTATTTAATTACATGGTCATATAAATTTTTTCAATTATATACAAATAATTTTTAAATGAGTATCTCTTTATATTAGAAATTGAATAAGGAATATCAGTTATTTCCTTATTCCTTTATATTTGTCCACTCTCTCTCTCTCTCTCTCTTCGTGTCTCTCACTGCTTTATCCAGTGTACCCATCGTCCAGCTTTCTTTCCAGTAGTGTGATCTTAATAAAAGAATATAATTTCTGGGAATGAAACTTTCACACATAAATTGTTATTACAAAATTTGGAGTTTACAGAACAAAGATTGCAACTCAAAAGTGCGGATTACAAATATTGCAAAGTATTACTAAATTCAAGAAGAAGATATTGTAGAAATTCATCAATGGATTTCTTGTTGTATAGAGTTTCCACCATTGACCACTATTAAAAAGTTTTGAAGCTTTGAAATTAAATTTGGATTTCAAAAACAATTATTTGTTTGGATAGGGTGTTGTTACAAACAATTAAAAATATTGTTTGGAGTTTATATCTCAATTTTGAAGGTGTTTTGATGAATATTAGACTTGATTACACACAAAATATATGCAAATCAGATACAAAATATACAAAAGACATATTGTATAAAATTATTATAATAATTGTATTTAAGTTATATGATATTGTAGTTATATTTAACTGGGTAGAAATAATATATGAAAATTGTAGATTATTTGTAAATAAGTGTATACTGTATAGTAGTTGTAATTCAATATTAAAAAATCAAATGCAATGTGACTAATTCGATATTACATTCCAAGTCGCAATTGACTATAATTTTATTGAGGTTAAAATTTGATTGTGTAATTTGATCAAATAACTTGTGATCTATAATTATCAAAAATGTCAATGAGTTCAAAATGTCTATGTGCCAATTTTCAGTACTTGTACTGAGTACTGCCATTTGTTTAAGTAATAAGGAGCCCTATTTTCAAGTTGGTTACGTGATAGACCTGCAGGCTTTTTGTGCTTATGATGTAGTTTTGATTTCCTCCGTGTTACGAAAAGTAATGCATGTTTAAGAAAATCAATTGTGTTAAGCTGATAGCATAATCAGATAAATATTATTCGTTGAAAGACATTTGCTAAAGAAGAAGTTTGTGGTGCTTAATTATGTGAATATTAGAGCTAAATGTCAAGAGGTGTTGTTATGTCAAATATCACCAGTTTCTTAAATTATACATGGGGAGGCAACTCGATTTTATCATCATACAACTATTTTTCAACTTTCATACAACATTCAAATAAAAAATATATCTATATAACTACAACATAATACAATTTACTTACAATTTTACTATAACTTTACTACAATTGTAAGTATATTGTCATGTCTTCTTCTTCTTCTTCTTCTTCTTCGAGTTTCAATCTGAAATTCAGCCAGAATCAATTCTTATCTTCACCAAGCACCCTCAAAATTGAGATATAAACTCCAAACAATATTCTCAATTGTTGGCAACAACACCGAATCCAAACAAATAATGATTTTTGAAAATTCAAATTCGAATTCAAAGCTTTATGATAGATTAGTATTCGAATCTTGAATTCCTACGACCTGGAGGTTACTTCAGTAGGTTGATTGGCGAAAGATAATTTTTAGGCTTACCTTATTGAGAGAGAAAAACGGTGAGAGATAAAGATGCAGAAAGAAAGAAAAATTGATGAGAGATGCAGCAGTGAGGAAAGAGGAGAGGAGATGAGAGATGCGGCAGTGAGATATGCGTGTTATACAGTATCAAGATTCTCTCTCTCTATATATATATATATATATATGAACTTTTGGATCTTGCAAAATATAATTTTTAATTTTTTTTTCTTATTTATACTATTTTAAAACTTATTTACCCTTAATATTGAAGTATTAATTTAATTACAAATTGATATACAATTTACCAATTATATACAAAATAATGTATTAAAATCTAATCTTACATATTTTTTTCTCCCTCCCCTCCCCCCCAATTCCACCCAACTCATTCTCTTTATAAACAAAATTATATTTAAGTTGTAAATAAATTATAAATTCTTACTGGATTTTGTATATAATTTGTAAAAGCTTTAATTACTTTTTGTAAATAGAAAAACTGGTAAATAAGTTTAAAATTTCATATATATATATATATATATACTTCTGTTGTTCCATATGTCAATTTTAAAATTCCATATATTGGGGAAAAAATTTAGTTACTCTCCGTAAATAAAAAAGTTTAAAAAAAACCAAATAAATAAATTTAAATTTTCGTATATAACAGTTGATGTTGTTCCACTTCCACATGTCAATTTTAAAATTTCTAAGACGAGATGCATGTGCAATCATTCATGATAAATTTTTGAAGATTTAATTTATCAAATTGTAGTGTAGAGAGGGACATAAGATTTACCCACAAACTTATAACATGGTATAATAAGAAGCCACAATTGGTGGCAATAATCCAAGTCATTATCACTAGTCACCATAACTGAACAAAAAGGTCCCTTAATTATTTGTAAAGTAGGAATCCCTTGCTTTTATAAAGTTCCTTCAAAAGTATAGGTTACTTTTATTATGCTCTCTACCCACTTTGGCTTTTAGCTTACTGCAAAACACCACCTAACCAACGGGTGCGAAGCTACGTTGATCCAAGGGTGGTCAATTAAATATTCTTCACCGAAAAATTATTTATGTATAAGGTAAAATAGTACTTGTTACTGATTAAAAATAGATTTTGAACACCCTTGCATAGTCCATTAGCAAAGGGTGTTCAAATTTTATTGAAATTTTTGATTTCGCCACTACTAACCAAAATAATAAGAAAAAAAATCCTTTCGTAAAAGAAATATTTAAAATTTAAGTTATCGAGTGGGAAGTATTAAATTTCTTATACTCCTACTTATTATGATAAAATAACATGCATGTATGAAAAATATACACTTCTTGTAGTTTTGATCTTCTTGCAAAGGTGTTTGGACAATATTCGGTTGAAGTCGAGAATAAGGTATTTAAAGCACTTCATGTTTTTAAAAAAGAATAAAAAAGTATGGAAGTTAATTGCATTTTTATATGAAGTTCACCCAAAGAAAAGATTAAAATCATTATTTCGCTTGAAATGTATACTCATCGAAAAATTGTTTCAATATTTCACAATTAATTCAATACTTAAATAATCATATTTAATGAGCAAACAGGTCAGTGTCAAAATCTAATGTTCAAATAAAAATATTTAATAAACAAAGGTTTAATGTGGAGAGATTTCTCGATTGTAATATCAGCTTAATTATTGCATATTCCACTTTCATTTCCGAAAAGGTAAGACGCTCCAAAATCATCTTTCACGTATATACTCAAAAATAATTTTGGATTATATATGTGCTTTTGGTAAGGTAAGTCTTTATAGTTCACCAACAAGGGTTGTGGTGAAGTGATAAGTACCTTCATCTTTAACAAGAGGTTTCGAGTTCGAGCCCCTGAGTATGGAGTCGTTTTTGTTAAGGAGCGCTTTACCTCCAATGTGGGACTTCTCGACGCGAATCCGGATTAATTGGGAGAGGCGTATCTAGGTTAAGGGGTGGATATGGGTTCACGTGAAGCTATACTACTCTCCCTAAACCATGTATAACAATGTCATATTTTTTTTTAAATTATTTAAATATATGTGTGTGCACCCATGCTCAAAGACTCCTATGATGCTATTATTATTGAATGCACCTCTACAAGTGATATTAGCGGTTCAAATCCCACTCCAAACGGTCTTGTTTATAATACGGAGTATAAATATATATGTGAAACTTACTAAAATTTTAAAAAGAATATAATTTTGAACTATAGTTTCAAAAGTATAGTGGATTCATGGTAAGAGACTAAAGTTAAATCCGTCAAGTGTAAATTCTAAATCACCTATTCACAAATCACAACAGTGCACCCATCCTCTTGAAATCCTGAATCCGCCTCTAAGTCGGCCCTATATAGGTACCGAATACCGGGTGAGAAATCCAAAAAAGTCTTTATAGTTATTGTCCTGTTATATATTGAACAATGATTTATTATTTATATTGACAGAAAGATGGTGCCCTTTCTTTTCTCTCTGAATTATTAGGGGATTGAATAATTATGAGGGTGATACTATAAAGAAAGAAATTCTTGAGGAATGTGGTGAGATGGATAAGATCCTCTCATTTTAAATTATATTAGTGGTGTCAGATTAAATCCTGTGAATACAAGAAAAATTTCTGAAAGTAAAAGCGTTTTTCCTTTCATGAGATAAATCTGGATTAATTTAATTAGTATTGGCATGAGGGAGTATTTAGCATCTAGCCCCAAAAAATAAACAGTAGCAACATTAGTGGTTAGCTATGTAATAGTTAGGTATTTATTTTCGTCTGGCTATTTCTGTAATAGTTGTATGTTAGTAGTTGGTATGATATATATGGCCCATTGTATAAATATGATTAATAAATCTGGAAAGATCCATCAGAAACTCAGTTTTTTTCAATATATACAGAGAAGGAAAAGGGTTCCTTTCACATGGCTTGAAACCCTAGTATGATTTCATCTAAAGTTCTTTGATTCACCATGTTATTATGGTATTAGAGCGGGTATTTCTGACTTCTATCATCGATCCTTAGCGTCGGATCTTACCCGGCACTCATGTAATCAATCTATGGAGTTTTTTTGGTCATCGTGTTTTTTTTTCAAGATTCGAGTTTTCCTTCAAGTTTTGGTTCGATTCTTCACTTCTAGCCAGTTTTCTCTGGTATATAAATTTTCTTCTCAACGTTTGGGTCATTTTTCAGACGTGTGTCCGTCAATCGGTTTCAATCTGGTCGGTGAAGAAATTAGGGCTTTTCTGCTCAATTTTGTGGGTGACAAGTTACAATTTTGAAGGCCGTTCTTCTCCGGTAGCGAAGAAGGCTGGAAATTCCATTCATTTTCTCTTAACATTGTTTGAGTTCAACACTGTGATTTCACTAGTTAAGTTTTAGACAAACGGTATAATGGGAACTCATGAGACTGGGAATTTTTTTCCTGATCCTTCTAGTCCTCTATCACTCCTATGATATTCCCGGAATTTCTTTAGTTCCTGTTCCATTTTCGGGAAGTGGTTTTGGGGGATGGAAGAAGAAGATGATTGTTGCCCTCTCTGCTAAGAATAAAATAGCCTTCGTAGATGGTGCACGCACTAGACCAACTATCAATGGACCTCAACAGAAAATATGGGACCGATGCAATAATATGGTGATTTCTTAGTTAACGAGTTCCCTTTCTCCTAAAATAGCAGAGAGTAAGCAATATTCTGATACTGCTCAAAGTATTTGGACTGTCACGACCCAATTTCGGAGTCGTGATGGCGCCTGTCGTAGAACCAGGAAAGCCTCCCCATTTATTCTAACTAGATGCAATTACCAATATAATATCCTTTTTAACAAGTCTGAAATCAATAATAATAATAATAAATCAATTTTTTTGGAAACCAGTTTATGAAATTCAAAACCCAAATCCGACTAACCCCGGATCTAGTGTCACACAGTCATGAGTTGCTAGTACTTAATACATACAAAATGAAATGACCAACATAGTCTGAAAATAAATACAACGGTAGAAAAGGAAGAGAAGACGAGATCACGGTCTCCAGCTGCTACCTCGTCAACTCTGATGAAACTGTTGTTACTCACTGACCAGAGCTGAATCCCGCTGTACCTGAATCTGCACACAAGGTGCAGGGGGTAACGTGAGTACACCAACTCATTAGTAACGAAACCAAACCACGGGCTGAGAGGTAGTGACGGACTAAACCTCCGATAATTCAAAAATAGTATATAACTTGGACATGACAGTAATATATATCAGAAAATAAACAAGATGCATCAATTTGTGTACGTAACCCTGCATACTAGCATGAATTCATATAGAATCAAGGATGATGTCTACTCAGTAATCAAAATCTCATAAGGTGGTCCACTCAGTACTAGAATACGGCCTTTCGGCCCAGAGAAAGTCCATCTCGGATATTACATTGACACAAGTGACACTGTCAGCTAGTACTGTGGAAAAAGGCCGATCCAGTCCCCACAGAGAAAATCCATTTCCGGAACATAATAACCACGGAGAAAATCCATCTCCGGAACATAAGACCCACAGAGAAATCCATCTCCGGAACATAATACTCGGACAAGATCCATGTCCAGGGAAATCCATCCCTCAATATATGTGCGATCACTAGTGTGTAAAGACTCCAGAGGGGCTCCTTTCAGCCCAAGCGCTATATAAAGCCAATGAAGGCATGATTCCAGGATCGCTGCGGTGTGCAGTCCGACCTCATAACTGTCTCAAAACCAGGCTCCAAGCCTCACTCAGGCAGTACCTTACAATGCTCAAACATATGAAAATCAGCCCAAACCAATGATAATATAGAATAAACTAGCAACTTATGAGACTGAGGCATGAAACATATACTATAACAGGACTGAGTACATGAAAGCAATAATCACAGATAGAGACAACAATAATTGACCGTTCCGGTTTGAACATATCGGCGTGAAGCCTTAACATTTATACTTAGCATGATTTCTATTGCGTTCAAGGTTATACCACCTTCACAGTACAAATATCAACCTGAGATAACCATTAGACGGTGCCATGGGATGAGCCGGCTACAAATATTCGGTAACGCCCGCATGCCCGTCACTTGGCACACCTTAATTAACATCAAATATCAAATAGTTTGGGGTTTCAAACCCTCAGTTCCAACTTTGGAAGCGTTACTTACCTCAAAACCGGCTAATATACTACTCCGCAGTGCCCTTGGCTCTAAATTCGGCCTCCAAGTGCTCCAAATCTACCAACAAGCAGATGTATATCATTATAATATGCTAAGGAACTAATCTCAATCGCATGTATCAAAAATACTCAAAATCCCGAAATTGGTCAAACCCGCCCCCTGAGCCCACGTCCCTAAACTCAGAAATTTTTATACAAAACTGTTCTTCATCATCTCACGAGTCTGTACATATAAAGAACACTAAATTCGGAGTCCAAATGACCCCTCAAATCCTCATTTTAAAGACTCTTAATCCCAAACCCTAATTTACCCAATTTACACTGATTTTTCCCTAATTTCCACCATAAATCCGACCTTTAATCACATATAAATGAGTTTAAAGTCCAAAAATCTTACCTTGGTGAAGAACTATCGAATCCCCTCTTCAAAACCCTTCTAAAAGCTTCAAACCCGGATGAGATATTAAGAAAAATGGCTAAAATTCGCGAAGGCACATTTTTATACTTTCTGTCCAGTGGGTCTGCACCTGCGACCACTTACTCGCACCTGCGGAACCACACTTGCGGATCCCAGGTGCGCACCTGCGGAAAATCCCAAGGACCCTAACTTCCGCACCTGCGATTGACCTCGCAGGTGCGGCAATTACCTCGCACCTGCGGAATCCTCTCACTCAGCCAAACTTCCGCACCTGCGATTGACCTCGCAGGTGCGGCAATTACCTCGCACCTGCGGAATCCTCTCACTCAGCCAAACTTCCGCACCTGCGGTTCCACATCCGCTCCTGTGGAACCAAACCTGTGGCTCCCCATCCGCATGTGTGAAAACACTCGCAACAGAACATCAGCAGTGAAAAAACTATTCTAAATTCCCCGTTAACCACCCGAAACCAGCCCGAGCCCCTATGGACCTCAACTAAACATACCAACGCATCATATATTATCATTCAAACTTAGTCGAGCCTTCGAAACATCAAAACCCCAAAAACACATCGAATTCAAGCCTATGAACTTTGAATTTTCTAAATTCTACCAACGATGCCGAAACTACCCAAAACAACTCCGACTGACCTAAACTTTTGCAGACATAACTAAAATGACATTACAAACCTGTTCCAACTGTCGGAATTTCATTCCGGCCCCGATAGCCTATTTTTCACTGCCAACCAGAAATCGCCAAAAACTAACTTTCACCAATTCAATCCTAATTCTACACCGGACATCACAAAAATATTTCGAACACACTCCTAAGTCCAAAATTACCTAACAAAGCTATCCGAGCCATAAAATCTGCATTCCGAGGTCGTTTCCCAATAAGTCAACCCTCAGTTGACTTTTCTCATTTTAAGGCTATCTTAAAGGCTACATGACTGAACTTTCACTACAACCATTCGATTTCAAGCCTATCAAGTCTAACAAATCCATAACAGAATAACCAACCTATGACAAGTCAATAACTGCAATTATCATGTAGGTTCTACGTAACGATGGAGCGGGTCGTTATATTCTCCCTCTCTTAAACAAACGTTCGTCCTTGAACGGGTCTAGAAACATACCTGGAGTCTGAAACAAGTGAGGATATCTGCTCCGCATCTCCCGCTCGGTCTCCCAAGTAGCCTCCTCCACTGGCGGACCTCTCCACTACACCTTCACTGAAGCTATCTCCTTTGGCCTCAACTTTCTGACCTCGCGAGCCAAAATAGCCACTAGCTCCACCTCTTAAGACATATCATCCTCGAGTTGAACTGTGCTGAAGTTTAACACATGAGACAGGTCACCAATATATTTCCTGAGCATCGACACATGAAATACCGGATGAACACTCGATAGACTGGGTTGAAAGGCAAGTCTATAGGCCACCTCTCCAACCTTCTGAAGCACCTCGAAAGGACCAATAAACTGCGGACTTAGCTTTCCTCTCTTTCCGAACCTCATAACACCCTTCATGGGTGATACCTTCAGCAGTACCTTATCCCCTTCCATAAGAGACACATCCCGGACCTTCCGGTCCGCATAACTCTTTTGTCTAGACTGCGCCGTGCGAAGTCGTTCCTGAATCAACTTCACCTTCTCCAACGCATCCTGAATCAAATTTGTGCCCAATAACTTAGCCTCACCAGGCTCAAACCAACCAACCAGAGATCTACACCTCCTACTATATAAAACCTCATACGGGCCATCTGAATACTGGACTGGTAGCTGTTATTATATGCAAACTCCACTAGTAGCAGGAACTGATCCAATGAACCACCAAGATCAATCACACAAGCCCGTAACATGTCCTCCAAAATCTGAATAGTCCGTTCCGATTGGTCGTCGGTCTGCGGGTGAAATGCAGTGCTCAACTCTACATCAGTACCCATGCCTCTCTGCACGGCCCTCCAAAACTGATATGTGAACTAAGTATCTCTGTCAGAAATAATAGAAACCGGAACTCCATGCAATCCGGACAATCTCCTTAATGTAAATACCGGCTAACCTCTTTGAAATATTAGAAGTGCTGACAGGAATGAAGTGCGGCGGACCTCGTCAATCTATCTACAATGACCCAAATAGCATCAAAACTCTTCGAAGTTCATGGAAGCCCAACTACAAAGTCCATGGTAATCCGCTCCCACTTCCACTCCGCAATATCTAACCTCTGAAGTAATCCACCTGGTCTCTGGTGTTCATACTTGACCTGCTGGCAGTTGAGACACCGTGCTACATCTCAACAATATCTCTCTTCATCCACCTCCCCCAATACTGCTGTCTCAGATCCTGGTACATCTTCGCGGCACCTGGATGAATAGAATACCGCGAACTATGAGCCTCTGCTAATATCAACTCTCGAATACCATCCACATTGGGCACGTAAATACGTCCCTGCATCCTCATAACTCCGTCATCGCTAATAGTCACATCTCAGGCATAACCCCGACGAACTCTATCTTGAAGAACTAACAAGTGGCGGTCATAATACTGTCGTTCCTTAATCTGATCAAATAAAGAAGACTGGGAAGCCATGCTAGCTACCACCCGCGGAGGGTCTGGAAAATCCAATCTCACCAACTGACCCGCTAAAGCCTGAACATCAAGTGCTAACGGTCGGTCTGCCGCTAAAAGGTAAGCTAGGCTCCCCAAACTCTCGGCTCTGCGACTCAAGGCATCGGCCACTACATTGGCCTTCCTCGGGTGATACAAAATAGTTAAGTCATAGTCCTTAAGGAGATCTGGCCATCTCCTCTTATGCAAATTCAAGTCCCTCTACCTAAGCAGATACTGCAAGCTACAATGATTAGTGAAAATCTCACACTATACCCCATAAAAGTAATGTCGCCAAATCTTTAAGGCATAAACAATGGCAGCTAACTCAAGATCGTGCACTGGATAATTCTTCTCGTGCACCTTCAACTGTCTGGATGCGTAGGAAATCACCCTACCGTCCTGCATCAAAACTTCTCCCAATCCAACTCTTGAAGAATCACAATAGACTGTGTAAGAACCCGAACCTGTAGGCAATACCAATACTGGAGTTGTAGTCAATGCTGACTTGAGCTTCTGAAAGCTCTCCTCGCACTCATCGGACCATCTGAATGGAGCACCCTTCTGGGTCAATCTGGTCAAAGGTGAAGCAATAGAAGAAAATCCCTCTAATAACCGACGATAATAACCCGCCAAACCCAGGAAACTCCTAATCGCCATAGCTGAGGATGGTCTAGGTAAACTCTGCACCGCCTTTATCTTCTTTGGGTCCACCTGAATACACTCACTAGACACTACGTGACCCAAGAAAGCTACCGAACCAAGCCAAAACTCACATTTGGAGAACTTTGCATAAATCTTCTCCTCCCTCAATCTCTACAACACAACCCTCAAATGTTTAGCGTGCTCCTCCTAGCTACAAGAGTACACCAGGATGTCATCAATGAACACAATAACGAATGAATCAAGGTAAGGCTGAAACACGATGTTCATCAAATGCATGAACGCGGTTGGGGCATTGGTCAGCCCAAAATACATAACCAGAAACTCATAGTGGCCATATCTGGTCCTAAAAGCAGTCTTCAAAATATCAGAATCTCGAATCTTCAGCTAATGGTACCCAGACCTCAAGTCTATTTTGGAGAACACCCTAGCTACTTGAAGCTGATTAAACAAGTCATCAATACGGGGCAAAGGATACCGGTTCTTCACTGTAACCTTTTTCAGCTGCCTATAGTCAATGCACATACGCATGGATCCATCCTTCTTCTTTACAAACAACACTGGTGCACCCCAGGTCAACACACTAGGTCGAATGAACCCCTTGTCTAGGAGTTCCTGAAGTTGTTCCTTCAATTCCTTCAACTCTGCTGGGGCCATGCAGTAAGGGGGAATAGAGATAGGCTGGGTCTCAGGAAATAAGTCAATACCAAAATCAATGTCCCTGTCAGGTGGCATGCCTGGAAGATCTGCTAGGAAAATGTACGGGAACTCAAGGACCACAGGAACATAATTAATGGAAGGAGTCTCACTACTAACATCCCTCACAAATGCCATATAAGACTCACACCCCTTCCCAATCATACGATGAGCCTTCAAAAAGGAAATCACCCTGCTAGGCACATACTCCACCGAACCTCTCCACTCAATCCTCGATAATCTGGGCATTGCTAAGGTCACGGTATTGGTGTGACAGTCAAGAACCGCATGGCATGGAGATAGCCAATCCATACCCAAAATTACATCGAAGTCAACCATGCTAAGCAATAATAGGTCTGCCCGGGTCTCCCCACCCCCAATAGATATAATATAAGACCGGTACATCCGGTCTACCGCAACAGTATCCCTCACCAGAGTCGACACATGAACAGCTGAAAACAAAGACTCACAGGGCGTATAATAAATGTGCAAAGTATGAAGAAACATATGAATACGTAGAACCAGGATCAAATAATATTGCAGTATCCCGGTGACAGACTGATATAATACCTATAATCACTGCATCTGAAGCTATGGCATCTAGTCTGCCCAAAAGTGCATAGAAACGGGTATGTCCTCCACTTGATCGACCTCCCCCTCTGGAGCGGCCCCTGACTGACTAACCTCCACCCCTGGCTGCCTGAGCGGGTGGTGTAGAAACTGGTGCTGAAGCTGGAGGCTGGTTCTTGTGCTGAAATGAACTACCAGAAAGGCAGGGACAATACCTCTTGATGTGACCCGGATCCCCACACTCGAAACAACCCCTCCCAGCAATTGACGATGGGGACTAAAGGGAACCCCTGGAACTAGGGTAGCTGCTAGAAGAACCATGTGCTGAGGAACCCTGAACTGATGGTGGCCGGGACGAGCTCTGGGCTGGAAGTGCACTAAATGAGGAGTGGTCCGGATGAGAGCTACGGGGACCGTGTCCTGATGAAGCACCACTGTAAGCTGGACGAGCTGGCAGAGGAGGCCTGAATGGTGTGCCTCTACTGTGCCGAGACTGACATCCTGAGTGATCACCACTATAAATACCAGAACCTCGAGACCTCTTGGCCTCTCTCTCAACACACTCCTAGTGGCGCACTGACTCAATCTCCTTGGCTATGTCAACTACCTCCTCAAAAGAAGCATCGGATACCCTCTCACTGGTTAGAAAAATACGTAGCTGATAAGCGAGGCCATCAACAAATCTCCGAATCCTCTCTCTGTCTGTGGGAACTAGCAAGATGGCATGACGGGCTAACTAAGAGAAACTCATCTCATACTGCGTCACGGTCCTGTCTCCCTGACGTAACTGCTCGAACTCTCTGTGCAGCTCCTCTGTGCGAGACTGTGGTATATACTTCTCCAGAAAGAGAATAGAGAACTGGTGCCATGTAAGGGGCGATGCATCAGCGGGTCTACGCCTCTCATATGCCTCCCACCAAGCAAGTGCAGCTCCTGCAAACTGAAATGTAGTGAATGGAACCCCATTTGCCTCTAATATCCCTGCAGTACGTAGTATCCTCTAACACTTGTCCAGGAAGGCCTGGGCATCCTCGCCCTCCGTGCCACTAAAGGTCGGAGGCTGGATTCTTCTGAATCTCTCCAACCTACGTTGCTCATAATTAGATAAAGTTGGGACCACATAATCTTATACCGGAGCAATCTGCTGCACTGGGGATGCCCCAAGTGTCTGAAGTCCCTAGGTGACCTGCTCAGGTGTCCGGGCAGCTAGAGTCTGGATGCCTCCCCCAGCCTGAGAAGTAGTATCAGTAGTGGACATAGTGATGGCCTGTGCCAAGCTGGTGCACACCGTTAAACTCTGGGCTAGGGTCTCTTGAAGACCCGGAATCACATGTGGCACTACTGGTGCCTAAGTCTGCCCCACTGGAATCTCAGCTGCGGGGACCTGCTCTTGGCAATGGGAGGGTCCACAGGTGTTGTGCGGTCTGCACCCCTCCCTCTGCCATGGCCTCGACCACGGCCTCAACCTCGAGCTGGTCCTGCTGGGATCTGGTCACCACTATCGGTAGCACGAGTCCTCACCATCTGTGAGAGAACGAAAACAACAGAAGTTTAGTTTCAGAGTTCAACAGAGTCGCATGACAGAATTCAAAGATTTGGGACTTTCCGAAGGGTTCTGTAGCCTCTCGAAGATAAGTACAAAAGTCTTCGTACCAATCCACAAGACTCTACTAAACCTTCTTATGACTGCTGAGACCTATTGAACCTACCGCTCTGATACTAACTTGTCACGACCCAATTCCGGAGTCGTGATGGCGCCTGTCATGGAACCAGGAAAGCCCCCCCATTTATTCTAACTAGATGCGATTACCTATATAATATCCCTTTTAACAAGTCTGAAATCAATAATATAATAATAATAATAATAATAATAATAATAATAATAATAATAATAAAAAATCAAATTTTTGGGAAACCAGTTTATGAAATTCAAAACCCAAATCCGACTAACCCCGAATCTAGTGTACACAGTCATGAGCTGCTAGTACTTAATACAACCAAAATGAAATGACCAACATAGTTTGAAAATAAATGCAACGGTAGAAAAGGAAGAGAAGATGAGATCACGATCGCCAGCTGCTACCTCGTCAACCCTGATGAAACTGCTGCTACTCACTGACCAGAGCTGAATCCCGTTGTACCTAGATCTGCACACAAGGTGCAAGGGGGTAACGTGAGTACACCAACTCATTAGTAACGAAACCAAAATATGGGCTGAGAGATAGTGACAGACTAAACCTCCGATAATTCGAAAACATTATATAACTTGGACATGACAGTAATATATATCAGAAAATAAACAAGATGCAGCACGGAGAAAATCCATTTCCGTAACATAATAACCACGGTGAAAATCCATCTCCGGAGCATATGACCCACAGAGAAATCCATCTCCTAAACATAATACTCGGACAAGATCCATATCCAGAAAAATCCATCCCTCAATATATGTGCGCTCACTGGGGTGTAAAGACTCCAGAGGGGATCCTTTCAGCCCAAGCACTATATCAATCCAATGAAGGCATGATTCCAGGATCGCTGTGGTGTGAAGTCCGACCTCATAACTGTCTCAAAACCAAGCTCCAAGCCTAACTCATTTAGTACCTTCCCGGCTCACTTACAATGCTCTAACATATGAAAATCAGCCCAAACCAATGATAATATAGAATAAACTAGCAACTTACGAGAATGAAGCATGAAACATATACTATAACAGGACTGAGTACATGAAAGCAATAATCATAGATAGAGACAACAATAATTGACTGTTCCGGTTTGAACATATCGGCGTGAAGCCTTAACATTTATATTTAGAATGATTTCTATTGCGTTCAAGGTAATACCACCTTCACAGTACAAATATAAACCTGAAATAACCATTAGACGGTGCCATGGGATGATCCAGGCTACAAATATTCGGTAACGCCCGCATGCCCGTCACTTGGCACACCTTAATTAACATCAAATATCAAATAGTTTGGGGTTTCGAACCCTCAGTTCCAAGTTTGGAAGCGTTACTTACCTCAAAACTGATTAATACACTACTCCGCATTGCCCTTGCCTCTAAATTCGGCCTCCGAGTGCTCCAAATCTACCAACATTCATATGTATATCATTATAATATGCTAAGGAACTAATCCCAATCAAAATGTATCAAAAATACTCAAAAATTCCGAAATTGGTCAAACCCGACCGCTGAGACCATTTCCTGAAACTCAAAAAAATTTATACCAAACTGTTCTTCATCATCTCACGAGTCTGTACATATAAAGAACACTAAATTCGGAGTCCAAATGACCCCTCAAATCCCAACTTTAAAGACTCTTAATCCCAAGCCCTAATTACCCAATTTACACTGATTTTACCCTAATTTCCACTATAAATCCGACCTTTAATCACATATAAACGACTTTACAGTCCAAAAACCTTACCTTGGTGAAAAACTATCGAATCCCCTCTTCAAAACCCTTCCAAACGCTTCAAACCCGGATGAGATATTGAGAAAAATGGCTAAAATTCGCGAAGACACGTTTTTATACTTTCTATCAAGTAGGTACGCAAATGCGACCACTTACTCGCTCCTATGGAACCGCACCTGCAGATCCCAGGTGCACACCTGCGGAAAATCCCAAGGACCCTAACTTCCGCACCTGCGATTGATCTCCCGCACCTGCGGCCTCGCAGGTGCGGCAATTACCTCGCACCTGCAGAATCCTCTCACTCAGCCAAACTTCCACACCTGCGGTGCCATGTCCGCTCCTGCGGAACCGCACCTGCGGCTCCCCATCCGCAGGTGCGTAAACACCAGCAACAGAACATCAGTAGTGACAAAACCTTTCAAAACTCCCTGTTAACCACCCAAAACCATCCCGAGCCCCTTGGTACCCCAACCAAACATACCAACGCATCATATATGATCATTCAAACTTAGTCGAGTCTCCGTAACATCAAACACAACATCAAACACAATATCAAAAACCCAAAAATACATCGAATTCAAGCCTATGAACTTTGAATTTTCTTTATTCCACCAACGATGTCGAAACTACCCAAAACAACTCTAATTGACCTGACATAACTAAAATGACATTACGAACCTGTTGCAACTGTCTGAATTCCATTATGACCCATATAGCCTAGTTTCCACTGCCAACCGGAAATCGCCAAAAACTATCTTTCGCCAATTCAAGCCTAATTCTACATCGGACATCACAAAAATATTCCGAACACACTCTTAAGTCCCAAATCACCTAACAAAGCTATCCAAGACATAAAATCCGCATTCCGAGGTCATTTCCGAATAAGTCAACCCTCATTTGACTTTTCCCATTTTAAGGCTATCTTTAAAGGCTACATGACTAAACTCTCACCACAGCCATTCTATTTCAAGCCTATCGACTCTAACACATCAATAATAGAATAATCAACCTATGACAAGTCAATAACAACAATTATCATGCAGGTTCTACATAACGACGGATCGGATCGTTACATGGACTCAGCTCCAAACTAGGTATGGGACTGCAAATAGGGCAAAGATTTTTGAACTCAAGCGTGAATTAGCCTATACATCTCAAGGTGCTTTAGGCATAGCTTCATATTTTAATAAACTGAAGAAACTATGCGATAAACTAGGGGTAATCTGCACCAATCATGCACAAAGATGTGTTTGTGCTGCCAAACCTGGTATTCAACAGGAGGATGAGGAGAACAAGCTTTTCCAATTTCTAATGGGGTTGAATGAGGTGTATGTGGGTGTTAGAAGAAATTTTCTTATGATGCAGCCCCTTCCAACTCTTGACAGTGCCTACAACATCTTACTTAATGATGAAAAACAAAGACAAGTCCCATCTAATTCCCAGTTCAACTCTGACCCAATGTCCTTTAACGTGAATAGTAATGCAAAAATGGGTCATCTTCCTGGTGTTGGTCCTGCCCCAGTCTTCAATCATAGTGTTTCTCCCAGGCAGTATCCTCAAAGGATAAATTTTGACCAAAACAAGGTGACCTTGTTCTGCAATACTGCAAGAAGTCTGGACATTTAATTGATAAATGCTTCAAACTTCAAGGGTTTCCACAAAATTCTAAGGTGTTAAAGGGTAAAAGGGGTGCTGCACATAGTGCTGCTGCTGGCTCTGAGCATAGTAATCCCGAGTTCAACAATACTGATTTTGTTCCTAAGTTCAATGAGGGTCCAAATTCTATTAGCCCAGCTATTGAAACTCAAAATTCAATCATTCCAGGGTTGACCAAACAACAGTATGCACAACTGATCAGTTTGCTGCAGCATTCCAACATGGGAGAATCCACCAGCTCCTCCTCCAATCTTATGTGTTCTGCAAATTTTGCTGGTACTATGCTAGCTGAGAGTCTGTTTCTAACTCTAAAATCTGCATGCTCACCCATATTAATTCTATCTTCTGGATAATAGATTCAGGGGCAACTGATCATATGACCTCTAACAAAGATTTACTTAATAATATTGTCCCCTTAATAGTACCCTATCTTGTCACACTTCCTAATGGATACAAAGTAAAAGTAACTTCAACATGATATTTTGCTTTGACTCCTTCTATCACACTACACAATGTTTTATTCATCCATTCTTTTCAGTACCGCATAGTTTTGTTCACTTCTACTTCTTGTCTGTTGCATATGCTTCAGGCCCCTTCTCTGAAGATGCCTCTGGAACTTGGTAAAGAGGAAGCTGGCTTATACAAGCTTGCTTGGAAAAGACCAGTAGAATCAGTGCCATTTTCATCTACTTCTACTTCTACTTCTGTTCCATACAATAGTATTTCTTCCTGTAATTCTAGTATTGATTCTAGTCATATTTCTCCATGTAGTTCTGGCAGTAGTGTTGCTACTAATAAAACAGTGTCATGTGCTACTGTTGTTATGAATGGTTTAGATTACATTTGACATCAAAGATTAGCACATATGCCTTTTTCTTCTATGAAAAATATATCTGTCTTATCCACTTCTTTACCACCTAGACAATTTTTTCCTTTTTCTATTTGTCCTACAAACTAGACTTCCTTTTCCTAACAGTTCTATTAGTACTACTAGACCATTTCAAATGATACACATTGATACATGGGGGCCTTATATTGTTGATGACTTCTCCAGATCCACTTGGACTCATATATTGGGATCCAAAAGCAATTCTTTCTCCTTAACCAAAGCCTTCTTAGACATGGTTCATACCCAATTTGAGGTGACAGTACAAACCATTAGAAGTGATAATGCTTTGGAACTGGGGTCTAGTCAAGCTAATTCTTCCTATCTTGCTGAACTTGGGATTATTCACCAAACTACTTTCCCTCACACACCTCAACAAAATGGTTTCGTTGAAAGAAAACATAGAACTCTCCTAGAAATATGTAGCGCTCTATTGTTTCAGTTCAAACTTACTGTCAGTTTTGGGGGGATTGCTTGCTAACTGCTACTTATTTGATCAACAGAATTCCATCCAGAGTTCTTCAGAATAAGTCTCCATATGAAGTTCTATATGGGATGTCACCCAATTATTCTCATTTACGGGTCTTTGGTTGTTTAGCTTACTCAACTGTACCAATCCCTCACAGGGACAAGCTAAAACCTAGAGCTATTCCTTTTGTTTTCTTAGGCTACCCTTTTTCCAAGAAGGGCTACAAACTTTATAATCTACATACCAAGAAATGCTTTGTATCCAGGGATGTCATTTTCCATGAACACTGTTTTCCTTTTGCTACTTCTCCTCCATATTTGAACCTCCTTCCTTTACTGCCACCCTTCCTCTACCCAATGATGTTCCTTTTCCTTCTTCTCCTCCTATTACTTCTATTGATTCTCCGACATCTCCTGTTCCTCCCTCTCCTTCCAATTATTCTCCTCCTTCTTATAACTCTTCTCCTACTATCATTCTCCTTCTCATGTACCTAGTATTCCTTCCCCCGATCATAATACTTATATTGTACCTTTTAATCCTGATATAATGTCTCCTTCTACTTCTTCACCTTGTCCTCCTATTAGAATATCTTCCAGACCACATACTTCTCCTTCTTACCTCCAAGATTATGTAACTTGCCTTATTTCTCTGAAGCTCATTCCTCTTCTAAACCTTTAGAGTTGAACCTACTAGTTACTCTCAGGCTGCCTTAGCTCCAGCTTGGCAGAATGCCATGGGGAAGAGTTTGAGGCCTTGGATTCCAACCAGACTTGGGATGTTGTCCCTCTTCCTGCTGGCAAGAAGCTTATAGTTTGCAAATGAGTGTACAAAATCAAGTATAAGGCTGATGGTAGTGTTGAGGGATATAGAGCCAGACTTGTCATAAGGGGTAATGCTCAAGTTGAAAGGGTTGACTTTACAGAAACTTTTTCCCCTGTAGTTAAAATGTCTACTGTCAAATGTTTAATAATTGTAGCTGTTAAGAAACATTGGCCTCTTTTTCAACTTGATGTTAACAATGATTTTCTTCATGGGGACCTTAATGAGGAGGTTTATAAAAAATTACCCTAGGGGCTGTCCATTTCTTATTCTTCTACCTTTGTTCCTCTTGTTTGTAAGCTGAAGAAGTCTCTTTATGGTCTTAGACAGGCTTCTAGGCAATGGTATGCCAATCTTTCCCAAGCTCTATATTCTAGAGGTTATTCTCAGTCTCTTAATAACTACTCTCTGTTTATCAAAGTCAGCCCTGTGCATATGGTTGTTCTAGTAGTGTATGCTAATGACTTCATTATAACTGGGGATGATAGTGTTGAAATCACTTCTTTGAAGAAATATTTAGACTCTCAGTTTAAAATCAAAGATCTGGTGTCTTTGCATTATTTCCTGGGTATTAAAGTGTGTTCTATTTCTGGTGAGGTTATTCTCAATCAAAAGAAATTTATTTCAGATCTCCTTCAACAGTTTGCATGCTCTACATTCACTCATGTGGTTTTTCCTTTGGATTTGAACACCAAATTGTATGTTGATTCTGGTGATTTACTGCCTGCCCCTGAGTCTTATAGAAGTCTGGTAGGAAAATTGCTATTCCTCACTCACACCAGACCTGTCATTTGTTTTATTGTTCAGTATTTTAGTCAATTTCTAAAGTCTCCAAGAGTCCCTCACATGACTGCTGCTTTACATGTATTGAGCTATCTCAATGGTACTACAGATCTGGGCTTGTTTTATTCAGATTCCACTTTCTCGGATAGTGACTAGGCAGCTTTCTCCAACACTAGGAAGTATGTCACTGGTTTTTGTAGTTTTCTCGGGGGCAGTCTAGTTAGTTGGAAGTTCAAGAAACAACCCATTGTTTCCCTTTCTTCAGCTGAAGCTGAGTACCGGGCTTTGAGCAAAGTGGTTGCTGAGTTAACTTGATTTTCTAGATTGTTGAATGATTTTGATGTGATTGTTATGTTACCATTTTCTGTTTTGTGATAATCAAGCAGCCCTCCATATTGCTAAGAATCTGATTTTCCATGAACGAACGAAGCACATGAGGTTGATTGTCACTTCATCCGAACAAAGCTAAGTGATGGTTTAATACATTTGTCCCATGTCTCTACTTCCAACCAGCTAGCTGATCTGCTCACTAACCCTCTGATAGGAACCCTTCATCATAATTTGCTCTCCAAGTTGCAGGTGGCCTGCCCCTGCAACTTGAGGGGGTGTTGGCATGATGGAGTATTTAGCTTCTAGCCCCAAACATAAACAGTAGCAACATTAGTGGTTAGCCGTGTAATAGTTGTGTATTTATTTTCCTATGGCTATTTCTGTAATAGTCGTATGTTAGTAGTTGGTATGATAGATATAGCCCATTGTATAAATAGGATTAAGGGATCTAGAAAGATCCATCAGAAACTCAGTTTTTTTTTTCCGATACATATAGAGAAGGAAAAGGGTTCCTTTCACATGGCTTGAAACCCTAGTATGATTTCATCTAAAGTTCTTCGATTCAGCATGTTCAATTAGCGAGTTGAGGATCCCACAGGCACAAGGTTAAATACAAAGTTCCACTAGGAAGAACAAGCATAGGAATAATACATTACAAAACAAAATGAAAAAAGAAGATTAAACACTACGCATTTGAAATTTTGGAGATTTTGAAAACATAAAAGGTGTGTTTAGTACGAAAAAAATATAGTTTTTAATTTTTCTATGTTTGATTGGCTTAAATATTTTTAAAAATATTTTTTTGATGAAATCATTTTTCTTTTATTGGAGAAAAATAACTTCTTTGCCAATAGGTGGAAAAACAGTATTCAAAACTCTTTTCTAACATTCTCCACCTTATTCCCAAGCCTCACCCTCCATCCCCACCCTAACCCCACTGCACCTTACCCTTACCCAGAGGCGTAGCCAGGATTCATCAAGGGTGTTCATACTTTAAACAAGGCAATAAGTTTTTTTTGTCGATGAATGGTGTACCAAATTTTTTAAATCAAATTATGCAACATTTAGCTGAATAATAAAAATGAAACTTTTAATAGAACTATAGTTTATTAATCAACATTAAAATAACAAAAAGACAACATTAGAAATTTCACTAATAAAAGCGAGCATAAAACCAAAGGAAGGAGAGAACCGAGAGGATTTATAGTTTGTAGAGAGATTTTATTGAAGAATTTTTCGTAGAGCTTGACTTTTAAATTATAAAATTTATTTATGATATAACTTTTAATTAAAAAATTATTTTAAAGATTAGCTATTTATTTCTACATAAATTTTAAGTTTTAAGATTTATTTTACTAGGAAAATTTTTAGATTGAAAAAGAATCAAATATACCACACATGTTGATCTCCGTTTAGTTTTGTAAACAAAATGAGCAAAACTTGGAAATCGCGAACAACACGTCACTTTGAACATCTTGAATCGCTAGACTGCCTCGCTCAAATATGTTAAGGGCGTTCAAAATATAATATATAACCATATAAAGTAGTATTTAACTTATATACGCAATATAATTTATTCGCGAAGGTTATGCTTGACCGACCATGGTATAGGGTAGTTGTGCCATTGTCCATGCGTATTAGAGGGAAATATCAAATGATCGAGAATCAACTACGTATCTCCTAAAAAACATGGTATAGAATTATATTTTGTTATTTTCCATATACTCGATTGTCAGTTCAATAGTTTCCCTCCTTCTTTGGTTTGAATTGGTGCAAAAATTAAATTCATGTAGTTTTTCGTAAATTCAAGACTTGGTCGTTATACAATAGGTATTCTATCCTATATCCCTCCACGGCCATAAGACACATCCCACCCAATCATCAAGTGCATCTTCCTTCGAAGGTCGACTCATTTTAACTCGTGTTGTGGATTAAGTGAATCCAATGCATCCAACAAGATCAATCGTAACAACAATCACATCTTGATTTTCTATCCATTTATGCACATGTACTTGTGGAAACTCGACACCCTCCCCTCCACCTAGCGTCTTCCCCGATCCCCCTTCTCCATTTCTTTCTTTATTACTCCCACTTGAACTCCTATTGGAATTCCGATTGACATCTTTAGCAAGATACATATACTTCAATGTCAAAAGTTTTGTTGAATTTCTTTGATTCCTCCCCTTTCAATACTATGGCCAATATGATCAACATATGATGGAATAATGTCTTTCATTTTTTTAAATGAACAAAATTATGAGTAAGAACAAAAAGAGTTTTAGACAACAAAGTGAAACGACAAAACTGTCATAACTAGTTAACTACATTGGATTGCCATTATTCTTCAACTATTGGCAGAACATATCATGCTTTATATCCAAGTTATAGTGCTAGTGAGTTCCTCAATTTTTTTAATACTAAAATAGTTGGACAGCTAGAGTTCTTTTAATATAACAAGTCGAATGGTAAAATAAGTGATTGTCATGTATAAGCATTGACATTTATGTTTAATTTGTCACGTATAATTAATTACTTTAAAATCATAAACATAAATATGCTTTGTTGTAATATATTTTACAAGACATATATGATATAATAGAGGAGGTTGTGCAGAAATAGCCGATCTTTAGACCCCTATTAAAGACAGTCAAAATTCACAGATTTTTAGCAAGTATAGTTGCTTCAAAATCACTTCAGGCCTGCGAGTCTGAATTTCTTTTCTTTCCTCTTTTTAATGGTAGAAATTCAAAAATAGTCAGATTTACAAGTGGTCATTCAAAAATAGCTACACTTTCAAAAGTAATCAAAATTTAGCCACTTTTCATGTAAAGATAAATCTGAACGAAAATACTGTTCAAAATCCGAAAAATACTCCAGTATATTATATTGGAGTTCCAGCATAAGTATACTGGAACTCCAGCATAATATACTGGAGTTCCAGCAAAGTATACCGGTCCAGTATAATATGCTGGAAGCTCATACAAAGGTGCTCGAATCTCCAGTATATTATGCTGGAACTTTTAGCGTGTTCGACTTCCACCATAATACACTGGAAGATCATACACAGGTGCACCGAACTCCAGTATATTATGCTGGACCGGTCTCTGTTGCAGCAAAATAGTGGCTATTTTTCAATGACTTGGCAAACGTTAACTATTTTTGAATGACCAGTCCAAAAACTGACTAGCCGTGCTATTTTTACCTTTTTAACTCTAAAACATCTGATGATCGAGTTTTAATGAGCCAAATTCTAGATAGATTAGCCACGAAAGATAAGCATAGTGAACGAATAGTGTCAACAAATAAGTTTAGAGAGGAATAGAAGAAGAAGCAATGGATGAGAATCATTTGTTTAAAATTTTCCAACACTAGTTACCAGTTAAATACTTTGGGAAAACTGGATGTAGCTTAAATAATATGCTGAAAATTGGCCATCCCATTAAGTTTTTACTATAATAGAGTAAATTTGAATAGAAACACTTTATCCCAATCCCAGTTTCATCTGGCATATTGGATGAATAATTAATAGATTAATAGGGGAGAAAGTCACTTTTCTGGCTGCCGTTCAAAACGTAGCTAGGGTTTACAACAACAACGAACCCAGTTTGATCCCAACATGTGGGGTCTGGGAAGAATAATCTGTACGCAGACCTTACCCCTACCTAATGCAGGTAGAGAGGTTGTTTCCAATAGACCCTCGGTTCAGGAAGGGCAAGAAGAAGAAGAGGGAAGCAAGGAAGGAAGAAGGTTGAAAAAAAAAACAATAGGGAAAATAGTATCAAATAATATCAATACAATACCTGAGACGAACAAAACCACATAACTTAATAAAAATCTAAGAATGTGAAGGAACATGTATGCCACTAAACCTATCGGTGAACACTATAAACTACCGACTAACTTTCTACCTTAATTCTCGACCTCCACACCCTCCTATCAAGGGTCATGTCCTCAGTGAGTTGAAGCAGTGCCATGTCCTGCCTAATCACTTCTCCCAGTACTTCTTAGGACTACCTCCACCCCTTCTCAAACTCTCCATGGTCAACCTCTCACACCTCCTGACAGGGGCATCAATGCTTCTTCTCCTAACATGTTCGAACCATCTCAGCCGCGACTCCCACATCTTAGAATGAATTGAAAACATAGCCACAATTTAGTTTTTTTCAATACATGTAATGGACTTACGAAATTGAAATGTGAAAATTAGCTAAGAAAAATTGATTATTCAAAATCGGATTTATTTATTGATCTTCAACTCAATTACATTGAACAATTACAAATTGAAATAGGAAAATTTAATCTGTAACTCCGTTGATAAGCTCAAACCTAAAAGAAGGAATTAAGAAGAAGAAGAAGAAGAAGAAGAAGAAGAAGATTGAGAAGAGAAAATGAGAGTTAGAATTTTTGAGAGAAAGAAAGAAGTGTACCGGTCCAAAACTAAATTTCTTGAGCCCAACTGATTCTGTTATAACAGCCAACTCCACATAACAACCCACTAACTCCCTAATTATCTCCACCGTTGAATTAAACCCATCTGAATCCTTGGATCTTATTTCTTGTCTTCTCTGATTAAGTCACGTGTCCTATTGAATCCCTAATCTACTATACATATCCTCTTTAGACATAAGCTTCCCAAACCTAACAATACCACCTCGATCAAATCAACCTTGTCCTCAAGGTCGGAGCTGAGATGCGAACACTGAAAATTGGCCCTTTATATAACCCCAGTCTTCTCATGTAGCTTCGTCTTCACTCATATTGGTCCATTGCACAAGAACCTTCACCATTGCTGCGTTATTGAACTTCACCATTCTCCTCTTCAATATTGATAATGGCTGCACTAGGACGCGTCCATCACTAGCACATACTGGAGGTTGCTGAACAGGAACGATCGTTGGTCCAACGTAGTGTTTCAACTGGGAGATGTGAAATACAGGGTGGATTTGAGACCCTGGTGGAAGATCTAACTGGTAAGCGACTAAATCCACTTTCTTTAGCACTGAGTAAGGTCCATAGTATCTAGCACAAAGTTTAAGGTTCCTCCTCATAGCTACTGATGCCTGTCTGTATGGCTGTAGTTTAAGATAGACCAAATCACCTTCATTTAAGGACTTATCCGTCCTGTTTTGGTATGCATAGAACTTCATGCGAGCTTGAGCTTGCCCTAGATTATCTTTGAGGTTCTGTAACATTTGTTGTCATTGTGCTATGAATGCTCCTACTTGCAAGTGTGTTGAGTGAGGTATAGATCCCAGCGGTAGCTGTAGGGGAATGAAACCATAGAGTGCCTGAAAATGGGTAATTTTGAGAGAACTATGGTGGTTGGTAAAATACCACCATTCTGCTAATGGCAGCCACTTGACCCATTGTTTGGTTCTGAAAAGACCATAGACCTAAGACAGGACTCCAGGCACCTGTTGAGTCTTTCAGTCTGGCCGTCTGTTTGAGGATGGTAGGCTGTACACATGGTGAGTCTTGTACCCATAGTCTTGAATAGCTGTTGCCAGAAATGAGCCAGAAATGACTAGTGAAAATGGGATCTCTGTCTGATACAATTGTCTTAGGCAGCCCATGTAACTTATAAATCTCCTTTAAGAAAAGGTTAGCCACATCATGGGTTGTGTAAGGATGTTTTAGGGCTAAACAGTGACCATATTTGGTCAGTCTGTCAACCACTACAAAAATAGCATTCTTTTAGTTAGAAGATGGTAGGCCTTCAATGAAATCCATGACTATATCTTGCCATGGTAATTCAGGAATAGGTAAGGGTTGTACAGGCCCTGAAGGATGTACATTTTCTGTTTTGACTCTTTGACAAGTTTCACACTCAGAAACCCATTCGCTTATATCAGTCTCCGTGTTTGGCCAATAGAATATAGAACCGATCCTCTTGTAAGTGCCCTGTTGACCAGAATGGTCCCCCAAAGGTGACAGGTGAAAGGATTCAAATACTTTAAGCCTTAGATCATCCCCTCTCCCCACATAAATCTTGTCTTCAAACCTTATGACTCCTTGAGTCAAAGTAAGCTTAAGTTTAGCCCCAGGTGTTGTAATCAGCTTAGTTATAAGTTGCAAAGCTGCAGGGTCATGCTCATAAGACATCTCTATCTCCTTCATCCATGTAGGTTCTATTGTAGAAATAGCATTTAGTGTAGGCTCTTCATCTGATCTTCTAGATAGGGCATCTGCCACCCTGTTTTCAGTGCCTTTTTTGTACTGAACTTCATAGTCCAAACCCAATAGCTTAGTCAGGCCCTTCTGTTGTAGTGAAATGGTTACCCTTTGCTCCAGTAGGTACTTTAAACTATGGTGGTCAGTTCTAATAATGAAATGACTACCTTGTAAGTAGTGTCTCTATCTGTCCATAGCAAACAACACATCCATGTATTCCTTCTCATAGGTTGACAGCCCTAAGTGTCTAGGAGCTAGTGCTTTGCTGAAAAAAGTAAAAGGCCTGCCATCTTGCATCGACACTGCACCCATCCCTTTTTCATAAGCATCAGTCTCCATGATAAATGTTTTAGTAAAGTCTTCTAGAGCTAATACATGAGCTATTATCATGGCTTCTTTAAGCTGAATAAATGCCTGCTCAGCTTCTTGACTCCAGTGGAAGGCATTTTCTTTCTCAACAGGTTGGTTAGAGGTCTGCTGATGATTCCATATGACTTAATGAACCTCCTGTAATATCTCGTCAACCCTAAAATCCCCTTAAAGCTTTAATTGATTTTGGCACAGGCCAAGTGGACATAGCCTCAATTTTGGAAGGTCAGTGGCCACTCCTTCCCTAAATATGATGTGGCCTAATTAATCCACTTTAGATTGTCCAAATGAACACTTGGAAATCTTGGCATAGAGTTTTACTATTCTCAATACCTCTAGTACTTTTCTGAGATGGATCACATGAGTAGTAATGGAAGAACTGTAGAACAAAATGTCACCAAAGAACACCAAAATTTTTTTTCTCAAGTGGGGTTTAAAAACATAATTCATTAAGGACTGAAAAAGTAGCTGGGGCATTAGTTAGATCAAAAGGCATAACCCTGAACTCATAGTGCCCCAAGTGAGTCCTAAATGTTGTTTTATAGATATCTCATTCCCTCAACCTAATATGATGATATCCTACCCTTAAATCAATTTTAGAATATATGCTTGACCCACATAGTTCATCCATCAAAACATCCACTAAAGGAATGGGGAACTTGTCTTTTATGGCCATGTTATTTAGTTCTCTATAGTCAATACAAAACCTCCAACTCCCATATTTCTTTTTAACTAATAGAACAAGAGAAGAGAAATGGAGTGACTGGGTTATTTTAGCCCATTATGGAGCATGTCATTAATCTATTTTTCTATCGCATTCTTCTGAAATAAGCTGTACATGTAAGGCCTTATACTCGCTGGGTTGGCATTTGCTTTCAGGGGAATGTGGTGGTCATGATTCCTCTTTGGTGGCAGAGTTGTGGGTTCAGCAAATACATCTGGGAACTATTGAATGACTGAGTTGATAGCTGTAGGTATATTTTCTTTGCTCTGCACTTCTGTAGCTGAAATGGTAAACAAATGAGCCCACATTGTCTCTCCCTTTTTACTAAGTTGTTTTACTCCATAAGCAGACATACTTCTCAATTCCCCTTGACTATAGATTCCCTTCAATTCTACCCTTTTCCATTTGTGTTTAACCTCTACTTTATACTCCACAAAGTCCAGGAGCACAGGGTTGTGTTTCTTCATCCAGTCTCCTCCTAGAATCATCTCATTTCCCCCTAACCTTAGTAGTCTCACAGAGTCTTCAAACTCCACTCCTTTAATTTTCCATTTGAAAATAGGGCAAGTGTGATAGCTCATCATATGATTCCCATTGGCTACAGTAACCCTCATAGGAGAAAGTATCTTTGATTACACCCCCCATCTTCTTAGCAAAAGTTGTGTGTGCTACCTGAATCTAAAAGAATAGATATACTGTTCCTTTTAAATTCTCCTTTCAACCTAATGGTGTTTGGTACCTCAGTTCCTGACAAGGCATTCAAGCTGACTGCCTCATCTATAACTTCTTCCTGCAATTCTAGGTTTGCTTCCTCACATCCTATCTCCATTGGTTCCTCTCCCTCCTGATCAGTGGTTGCAAAAATAGCATTCAACTACTTTTGTTTGCATTGGTGGCCTGGGTGATACTTATACCACATTTGTAACATAACCCTTGAGCCCTTCTAATCTCAAACAACTTATTTCCCTGGCTACCCATTGAGTTATTGGAAAACCTGTTAGCTTGGTCCATTTGCCCTGTACTTAGCCCCCACCCCTTTGCAATCCTCCCTTCTTGCTCAAGGACTCTAAAAGATTCTCCTACTGTCTAACTTTTTCTACAACTTTACTGAAAGAATAGGGATCCAACATTTTAACTGAATGCCTAATCTCTTCCTTCAACCCTTCAATAAAGAATTCTAGAAAAAACATTTCACGACCCCAAAACTACCCTGGCCGTGATGGAACCTATCGTGATACTAGGCTAGCCAATTTACTATGCATAATATAAGGAACTTTCATTTGATACAATATTATCTGGTATTTCATAAATATTCAATTTTTAGCATTTAAAAAAAATAAAGTTAGGTAAAAACATTTCAACTCTGTCCCAAAACCCTGAGTCATCAGTCATGAGCAACTAAACGGAATACAAAAATCTTGTATTGTTTCCTTAATACAACCAAGTCTGAGAATATAAATAATGACAAAATAGGAAGGCGAAAGGAAAGGCTGCGGACGCCATGCATCTACCTCGCAATCTCCGAAATACTCCAAAGAAAATAAATCAACTCTCACTCATCCCTAGAACCTGAATCTGCACACAAGGTGTAGGGAGTAACGTGAGTACGCCAACTCAGTAAGTAACAATTATAACTAAAGACTGAGTGCAGTGACGAGCATTTAAAATCATATAAGTCTCATAAGATAAAAACCTCAGTGGAAATAACAGTCTCAATGAAAGTCGTTCAAAACACTTGTTTAACATTTTCAATAGAGACATAGTATAAAAGAAGAGTGAAAACAGAAATTTCATAAAACAAACCCCTCGGGAAAAGTATCACTCATATATATCCTCTCGGAAATGTATCACTCATATATAGCCTCTCGGGAAAAGTATCACTCATATATAGCCTCTGGGGAAAGCCCTTCAGTCACTCGTGACTCAATTTTCATCAATCAACACTCACACTCAACATTCACGCTCAATAAGTACCATATAATAACCGTTGCGGCGTGCGGCCCGATCCATATATAGTCGACTCCACTCACTTGGGGTGTACAGACTCCGGAGGGGCTCTTACAGACCAAGCACTATATCGTTGCGGCGTGCAGCTCGATCCAATATATTTCGATGCGGCGAGCAGCCCGATCCATATATATCTCGCTCCGGCGTGTAGCCCGATCCATATATATATAACATTGCGGCGTGCAACCTGATCCATCATTATCCTCACAATTTGACTCTCGGCCTCCCTCATTCATCATCCTCACAAGTCACTCGGGCAACTCATCACAAATCACGGGGCTCAGCCAAAACTTTATCTTTCATTTGTTTGAAAACTAAGTGATAAACAAATGAAAACTGAACAAGTATAAATCACGATTGAGATTATATTTTCTATCAAAACAGTGTGAGAATAGTAGTAAAATACCCCTGAGGATCCAAATAGGTCGGCACAAGGCCCCAAACATGGCGTACAGCTCAAAATATAGTATAAATCTCTAAAATATGGAATATCATATGATTTCAAATCAAATACGGGGCTTAATAGTCTCTACGGTACGGACCAAGTCACAATCCCTACCGGTGCACGCCCACGCCCGTCACCTAGCATGTGCGTCATCTCATTTATCAAAACAATACGAAATACCGGGGTTTCATACCCTCAGGTCTAGATTTACAATCGTTAATTACCTCAAATCGTCAAAAATCCTAACCCACGATGCCTTTGTCTCTTGACTCGGCTTCCAATCGCTCTGAATCTACTAAATTCAGTACCGTATCATCAATATATGTCAAAAGAACAAAACCCACGCAAAAATTATCAAATTTACTCAAAAATCCTGAAATTGGCCAAACACGGCCCCGGGCCCACGTCTCGGAATTCGATAAAATCATAAAACTAAAATCCTTATTCACTCACGAGTCTACCCATATCAAATTCATTGAAATCCGACCTCAAATGCCCATTCAAATCCCCAGAAGAATTTCCCAAACTTTCTTCCACTTTTCACCCAATTTCCACCTCAAATCACAAATTAAATGATGAAATTAAAATCATAATCATGGGTATTAACCAAAACTAGGTAAGAATCACTTACCCCAAATACCCACGCAAGAATCTCTCCAAAAATTGCCTTCTACCGAGCTCCCAATTAAATTTTGTGATATGAATTCAAAACACTCATTTTTGAACTTTAAATTCTGCCGAGGGCTTCTTTCTTCGCGTTCGCGGCCCACCCATTGCGTTCGCGATGAAGAAAAACTCTCAAAAGTCATTTCCAAACTCTTCTCAGATAACCTGTAGTATAATAGCCATAACTTTTACTAAAAACTCCAACTGACAAATGTTTTAATATTATGGAAACTAGACACCATGATATACAACTTTCATGTTTTGGTAAATTTCTAATTCCTTATAGATTTTGAGATCTAAGCTACCAAAGCCAGCCCTGTGCAACACAAATTTCTTCTTCATCTTCTCGGATAGTCTGTAGTGTACCATCCATACCTCTTTGTAAACAAATCCAAATACTAAATGGTTTACTTTTATGAATACTAGACACAAAGGGCTACAACCTTTATTTTTAAGTCATCTTTAAATTCCTTATAGATTGGGAGATATGAGCCTCCAAAGTCAGACATGCATAACAGAGATTTTTCTTCTTCGCGAACGCGAAGAACAAAGTCCCTGAAGCTAAATCCTTCTTCGCGAACGCGGGAGGATCCTCGCAAACGCGAAGAACAACACCAGACACCAGCATTAGCTATTGCAAAACAGCCCAAAATGATCCGAAACCACCCCGAAATACACCCGAGGTCCCCGGGGCCTCGTCCAGTCACACAAACCAGTCCCATAACATAACACGGACCTGCTCGAAGCCTCAAATCACCTCAAACCACATCGAAATCATGAATCGCGCCCCAATTCAAGGCTAATGAACTTTAGAACTTCAAACTTCTACATTTGATGTCGAAGCCTATTAAATCACGTCCGAATGACCTCAAATTTTTCACACAATTCGCAAATGACAGTACGGACCTACTCCAACTTTCGAAATTCCATTCTGACCCCGATAGCTAATTTTCCACTACCGACCGGAAAGCGCGAAAAACTCAATTTCGTCAATTCAAGCCTAATTCCACTTCGGACCTCCGAAAAATATTCCGAACATACTCCTAAGTCCCAAATCACCTAACGAAGCTATCTGAGCCATAAAAACCACATTCCGAGGTCATTTACCTATAAGTCAACTTCCGATTGACTTTTCTAACTATAAAGTCAACTTAAGAGACTAAGTGTCTCATTTCTCTCCACAATCACTCCGAACCTGAGCCAACCGTCCCAACACAACATTAAAGAGATAAACAACACATAATAAAGCAGAAATAGGGGAAACATGGCTAAACTCTCGGAACGGCCGATCGGGTCATTACATTCTCCCCCGCTTAAACATACGTTCGTCCTCGAACGTGCCTAGAGTTGTTCCAAAAACCACCAAAATTGTTGCGTAACCTACCATGCACATACCCGGGGGTGATCCCACGTCACCATATCCCATATAGGTCCAATAGCACAACATAACTGAAATTTCGTAATCCAACCTAACCCATAAACCTAAGAACCAAATTTCCACTTCTGAAATAACTTATAAGATCAAAGTTCCACATCTATAAACTGAATAAGTCTGAACACGTTGTATCAAGCCATATCCATAACCCAAGATGTAATCACATGAAATACCACATGTGTCATACACTCATAACGATAACTCCTAATCGCAATAGCTGCTCAAAACGACCCAATGCCGGTAAATAACCTATTATCAAGCAAATCCTCATTCTAACACTTTCATATACAACCAATGATGAAATAAATATACAAAATCTAGTAACCATTCGTCGGATCAACAAGTGAAGGAAATCCTTCTCTTTGACAGGAAATATAGCAAAATTTCTAAGCCGGTCAACATCAATATCCTCCTAAATATACCACGACCAGAACCGGTAGCACATATTCTAGGTCCGACGACCTCTTCTCATCTATCACAACCACTCTAGTGACATGATGCATTAATACAGCTGAAAGCCACAACACGTGCAGCCCGTGCACAAATATACCACATCCCAAATGTACTCAAATCATGGAAAAAGTGACTCCACTGCGAGAGTCGTACCGCAATCTCACCGGTATCACCACAACACAATGCTGAGAACCCATCACACATCGTAGAACCAGAATGCACGAATCTAACTCAAATGGTCATACCTCCACATAACTTCGCTACAATGAGCGACCCCATCCAAACACCGGTCCACATGAAATACTTCGAGCCACCTTGCTCAAAATCAATAACCATGCGCAATTCAACATCAAGTAATCAAAGTGCATTGCCATAACCACGGGGAATCAGACAATACCATGCCACACGAACCCGAAAGCACATAACCAATGCATCTCAATATCACAATACCCAACCACTTACCTTCCTCAAATCCCGCTATAAAGCCCAAATATATTCGCACCATATGTGCATATAACCAACAATCACAACTCCTCGCAACACCGAAGGGTAACTCATAGATCACTCCAGAACACGAATAAACTCAATGACAATCAAATGGTAGATCCCTCAACAATAACAATTCAGAGACAACAATTTCGAGTCGGTGCAGAACCCACATCTATAAAGCCCAAATAGATCTGCACCATATGTGCATATAACCAACAAATCCCGCTATAAATCCCAAATAGATCCGCACCATATGTGTATATAACCAACAATAACAACTCCTCGCAACACCGAAGGGTAACTCATAGATCACTCTAGAACACGAATAAACTCAATGACAATCGAATGGTACACCCCTCAACAATAGCAATTCGGAGACAACAATTCCGAACCGGTGAAGAACACACACATATACTGGCCTACCAATGAACCATAAGTCAACTTTGGACACCCGCAACAGATAGATAACTCTCAGAAAGTTCACAATGACTGAATCATGGCACATACTAACATCTGACTAGCTTTGCTCACATATTCACAGTCCTCGACCACAAAATAACCTGTCTATGAGGACTCTCAGTCTCGAAGTCCATGAAGCGCACGAATCACCATATCTGATCCCAACTCCAGCACTCGAATATGTAACACACTCCTAATTCTCAATCATTCCACTAAAATACCCCTATAACTCTTTTGTACCACCAAGAAAACTTGAACATCAGCAGTCGATTCAACAAGAGAGCGCCGGAATACTAATGAAGTAACCTTAACTCAAACACATTGCATTTTCTTAAACGTATACCCTCATCAAGCCGCACCAATAAGTGATATCGTTTACCTAGTCATCTGAAATTGTCCATGTTGCCCAAGAATTTATGACCTTACTTTCATAACTTAACCGTGACCTGACACGTGCAAATCTCAAACCTACACAACATACCACACACACCATGCCATCCTATGATAAATATGAGAACTTCATAATTTATTCCGAGCCACAAGCAACTACGTACTCCACCAGCTAAAACATTCCATTTGATCCCATCTAGAAGTAAAATCACTATACATCACATGCCTCTCACGCCATAAGAAAATATACATCTCTAACCGAGGTAGAATCCATCCATGACTCTTCGAATCCCATTTGCACAAAACCAAACCGTCAGGACTGAATCCTTCTAGTTCAACCAAGCTACGCAGGCCGTCAAAACCCAAGAGCATTGCCCTGAATCATACGTACAACCTTACCACATCATAAGCACCAAAGAACTTATCTTACTCATTACCATGCCGATCCAATCTACTACTAAGCTGTCATATTTCTCCGAGTTCCTTCTAAATTACCTTCTAATTGATTCTTCTCTTTGCATAGTACCAAAATCCTCAACCAACAATCACCACACGAGACCCTAGAATAGAACCACATCGCCTTAAGGCTCATAAGCCGTTGGATATCTCTTAAGCACCCAAAAATTCCCATTACTCGAGTCATTCTCAAACTCCACCTCTGTAGATCAAACTGATTCACCAGTATACCTCGAACAGAAACCAATACATCACATAATTGTGCAACCAACTTATCATTAGCAGACTCCCCCACTTGAATCAAAGCCATAGATCAAGAAAACAATAACTCATAATGCCCATACACTATCACTGCCACAATACCACAGTGAGATTCAACTAAATCCTTCATAAGCTCATATAACACAAACCATCTAACATCTCCAATCATCTTCAAATCTCGCATTCACCATTGGAATAGATGTGCCAACTTCCACAAGCGATCTAAACGCAAATTGCAACATATATAAATTACTGGTAAAAAAGGACTTGCTACAAAATCACCTAAGGATCACACAATCTCAGGACACCCCGCGGGAACTAGCCCCATCTTCTTAGCCTGAAACTGATCTCTCTCTATACCCTTCCAAAAATCATAGCTATTACGCAATCACTTTATCCTTCTGCATTTAAACACAACCAACGCCTACCCTCGAGGCATCACAACACGCACTATAAGAACCTGAAGCTGATGGCAGAACTAACACTGGAGTTGTGGTCAAAGCAATCTTGAGCTTCTGGAAGCTCTCTCCACATTCGTCTGACCACCTGAATAACCCCACTGGACACCATGTTCCCTAACAATGCTACCGAACCGAGCCAAAATTCACACTTGGAGAACATTTCATAAAGCTTCTCCTCCCTAAATCTGTATAACACCACCCTCAAATGTTGAATATGCTCCTCCTGGCTACGTGGGTACGCCAGGATGCCATCAATGAATACAATAATGAAAGAGTATAAATACGGCTGGAATACACTGTTAATCAAATACATGAACACTACTGGGGCATCAGTCAGCCCAAAAGACATGACCAGGAACTCATAACACAACAGAAAGATCCATTTCACTCCACAACTAAACAACATGAGAGGTCCTTCAATACACTCACAACTCGAGGCCATATTCCAACTCAAGACAGAAGTCAAACACTCAATAGTTCTTGCTACAAATCTAGCCAATCCTTTTGTCACAATCAACCAATCTGAACACACCTCACCGTTGAATCACACTCGCCACATAGTCATCCAGTCACAAAAATCCCACCAATAAGGACACAAACGGACATATAAGTCCCAAATGCATGCGCTCACACAATCGAAATCTTAGCACTCAAGCCACTACAAAACCCGGCCTCAAGTCCTCCAGACAGGCCCATTGTCAACATGCTAAAATCACATCTCGCACCTCACCTATGGAAATCACAAGCCGTCGATGCACAATTGATATCGAGCGCTCACGTGCGCATCCGAATACATGGAAGGAATTCAAAGAGTTACGCTTTAGGCTGAATCAATGCATTCACATGACAAGATTCAAGAATGTAAGATTTTTCCTAAGGGTTCTGCAGCCTCTCGAAGATAAGTACAAACGTCTCCGTACCGATCTACAAGACTCTACTAAACCTGCTCATGGTTGGTGAGTCCTATGTAACCTAGGCTCTGATACCAACTTGTCACGACCCCAAAACTACCCTGGTCGTGATGGCGTCTATCGTGATACTAGGCCAGCCAATTTACTATGCATAATATATGGAACCTTTCATTTGATTCAATACTATATGGTATTTCATAAATCTTCCATTATTAGCATTTCAAAACAAATAAAGTTTGGTAAAAACATTTCAACTCTGTCCCAAAACCCGGAGTCATCAGTCATGAGCAAATAAAAGGAATACAAAAATCTAGTAATGTTTCCTTAATACAACCAAGTCTGAGAATATAAATAATGACGAAATAGGAAGGCGAAAGGCAAGGCTACGGACGACGTGCAGATACCTCGCAATCTCCGAAATACTCCCAAGAGAATAAATTAGCTCTCACTCAGTCCTAGAACCTGAATCTGCACACAAGGTGCATGGAGTAACGTGAGTACGCCAACTCAGTAAGTAACAATTATAACTAAAGACTGAATGCAGTGACGAGCATTTAAATTTATAAGTCTCATAACATAAAAACCTCATTGGAAATAACAGTCTCAATGAAATTCGTTCAAAACACTTATTTAACATTTTTAATAGAGGCACAGTATAAAATAAGAGTGAAAACAAAAATTTCATAAAACAAATCCCTCGGGAAAAGTATCACTCATATATAGCCTCTTGGTAAAAGTATCACTCATATATAGCCTCTTAGGAAAAGTATCATCCATATATAGCCTCTTGGGCAAGTCTCTCAGTCACTCGTGACTCAACTTTCATCAATCAGCACTCACGCTCAATAAGTACCATATAATAACCGCTGCGGCGTGCAGCCTGATCCATACATAGTCGACTGCACTCACTAGGGGTGTACAAACTCCGGAAGGGCTCCTACAGTCCAAGCATTATATCGCTGCAGCGTGAAGTCATATCCAATATATCTTGTTGTGGCGTGCAGCTCGATACATATATATCTCGCTGCAGCGTGCAGCCCGATACATATATATCTCGCTACGGCGTGCACCCCGATCCATATATATATATAACATTTCGGCGTGAAGCCTGATCCATCACTATCCTCACAATCTGGCTCTCGACCTCACTCAGTCATCATCCTCACAAGCCACTCGGGCAACTCATCACAAATCACGGGGACTCAGCCCAAAATTTATCTTTCATTTGTTTGAAAACTAAGTGATAAACAAATGAAAAGTGAAAAAAGTATAAATCATGACTGCGATTATATTTTTCTATCAAAACAGTGTAAGAATAGTAGTAAAACACACCTAAGGGTCCAAACAGGTCGGCACAAGGCCCCAAACATGGCGTACAACCCAAAACATAGTAAAAATAACAAAAATACGGAATATTATATGATTTCAAATCAAATACGCAGCTTAATAGCCGCTACGGGACGGACCAAGTCACAATCCCTACCCGTGCACGCCCACGCCCGTCACCTAGCATGTGCGTCACATCATTTATCAAAAAAATACGAAATACCGGGGTTTCATACCCTTGGGTTTAGATTTACAATCGTTACTTACCTCAAACCGGCCAAAATCCTAACCCGGGATGCCTTTGCCTCTTGACTCGGCCTCTAATCGCGCGGAATCTACAAAAATCAGTACCATATCATCAATATATGTTAAAATAACAAAACCCACGTGAAAATTATCAAATTTACTCAAAAATCCCGAAATCGGCCAAACCTAGCCCCGGGCCCACGTCTCGAAATTCGATAAAAATCACAAAACTAGAATCCTAATTCACTCACTGTCACGACCCAATTTACCCTCCGAAAGGTATCCTGACAACACCTAGTCTTTATGACCAGGTAAGCCTAGAATTTGCGGGAAATAACAGAATCAATAAAATAAAGACAAAAAGGATATCCAATAGATATAACGTAGCTGCTCAGCATACACAGTTTTACTTCCCAAAACCCGGAATGTCACCATAGTCACAAGCTCTTTACAAATATGGCTCTATACAATGAAACAGCGGGAAAATGTACAAGTCTTTCTATGCTTATGCTAGAGTAGAAGGGGACTCGTGGGATTCTGCGCACGCGGCAGAATTACCTCGCGGTCTCCTGGCTGCTGGTACACAACTCCTAGCCACGATACTGAGTGTTGGTACATGGATTTGCACATGGAGAAAACATACGAAGGAAAGGGCGTGAGTACTCCGTAAGTGCCAAGCCTAACCCCACTCAAGCAGTGACGAGGTCAGGTGGAGGCCCTACTGAGTTTGTAAAACAAGTCAATATAAAATTTTAAAACAGTGAGAGATAGACAAGCAATGATAAATAGGATTAACGAAAATGGAAAGATTTAATAACGTAAAAAGAGCCCTCGGCTCAGCACAACATATATCTCAACAATAAATGTGCAATGCAGTATAGGGGGAAAGCTCCCGGATCTCAGTCCGTAGTCCCAATTCAAATATGCAAAGCAGAAGCAGGTCAATTATGGCTTAAGTAAACAATCCAGAAAACAACAGGTAAGGATAGAGTAAAACTACCTAAGCAAGATGTGACTAGTAGAAAATAAGAGGAATTCAAGTCAGAACCGATAGGCACGCTTACTCTTAGGCTATCTACTCAATTAAGATAGGCAACAATAATATATGAATAAAAATGAGTGATTTCATGGGAGTAAAATAGGGTTTTAGCAACAATGACCCGTGTAGCACTCATCACCTCGCGTACACGGCGTCCACATAACAAAAATCAGTATAAAATGCCTAAGGGGAAGTCCCCAACACAGGATTAGGCAAGCCACTTACCTGGACTGCACTAATCAACTCAACACCAAGTTCTTGCCACGAGTAGCGGAATCCGGGTGGCCCAAATCTATTCAAATCGATTGCACGGTGTAAATATCACTTCAACGGAACAAAATAGCTAATTATTTATAAGCTAGAATGCAAATTTAGAAAATTCGTCCAAAAAGTCCCCCGGGCCTACGTCTCGGAATCGGGTAAAATTTATATTTTCCGGACACCCATTCACTCACAAGTCTAACCATATAAGAAACTCTCAAATCGGAGGTCATATACCCAACCAAAACTCAATAATTCGGTCTATGAAGTTCATCCCATTTTCCCCATAATTTTCGAAATTAAAGGTTGAATTTAAGATTGGAATCATGGAATTTGATCTAGAAGGGATAGAAATCGCTTACCCAAGTTACCCAGGTGCAAAAGTCTTCAAAAATCGCCTTTCCCGAGCTCTCAAATTCAAAAATATGAAAATGGCATAAACCCTCGGATTTGGGGTTTAAATATTCTGCCTAGGCATTTGCCTTATGCGATCGCGTACTATGAGTCGCGATCGCAGAGAGTAATGAAACACGCGCCTGATTCAGCGATCGCGGACCTTCTGATCCTACAACAATGTGATCGCGGCTGAGGCCACGCGACCGCATAAAGCAAAACACTGCACCTCCCCCAGCCTCAGTATACCTTGCGCGATCAGAATCATAGGCGTGCGATCGCGGAGACCAACTTACCAAAACAATGCGATTGCAGCTGGGCTTCTGCGATCGCGAAGCAAAATCTCTGACCACCTACATCTAAAACTACGCGATCGCGGACTGATTCACGTAATCACAGAGAACACTTATCTGCTGCTGTAAAACAAGAAAATCAGCAACTCGAAACACACCCGAGGCCTTTGTGACCTCAACCAAACCTACCAACCAACCCTAATACCTCATTAAAACTTGTTCGAGCCTTAAAAACACATCTCATAACATAAAAATCATCAATTATGCATAGATTCAAGCCTAAGAACTTAGGAAATTTCTAGAATTCGCACCCGACGCTGAAACACGTCTAAACTCATTCGAATGACGTCAAATTTTGCACACAGGTCATAAATGACATTATGGACCTACTGTTGCTTTTTAAAATCTAGTCCTAGTCCGATATCAAAATCTCACCTATTGGCCGAAATCGCCGAATTTCTAACTTTCGCCAATTCAAGCCTAAATCCACAACCGACCTCGAAAACACATTCCGAGTACGCTCCTAACCCCGAAATCACCCAACGGAGCGAACAGAGTTGACGGAATTCCATTCTGGATCCGTCTTCACACAACTCTAGCTATGGCCAGATTTCTAAAGCTAAATTCCACATTTGTGGACTATGTGTCCAAAATCACCCTGGATTTCATCACTCAACGCACCGACAAGCTCCAATAACATAAATAGACATGGGAGAAGCCGTAAATAGGGGATCGGGGCACAAATTCTTAAAACGACCGATCGGGTTGTTACATCCTCCCCCTCTTAAGAAAATCGTTCGTCCTCGAACGAGCATAAAAACATACCTGGAGCTGGGAAAAGATGAGGGTACTGAATCCGCATATCCTTCTCGGTCTCCCAAGTCTCCTCCTTGACTGGCTGACCCCTCCACTAAACCTTTACTGATGCTATATCCTTTGACCTGAGCTTTCTAACCTGCCTGTCCAATATAGCCACAGGCTCCTCAACATATGATAGATCCTTGTCCAATGGGACTGAGCAGAAATCCAAGACATGAGTCGGGTCACCGTGATACTTCCGGAGCATGGAGATGTGGAACACCGGATGAACCCCTACTAGGCTGGGAGGCAGGGCTAGCTCATAAGCAACCTCCCCAACACGTTGCAACACCTCGAAAGGGCCAATAAATCTCGGACTCAGCTTGCCTTTCTTCCCGAACCTCATGATTCCCTTCACAGGTGATACCCGAAGCAAAACCCAATCACCAGCCATAAATGCCAAGTCAAGAACCTTCCGATCCGCATAGCTCTTCTGCCTGGACTGAGCTATGTGAAGTCTCTCCTGAATCACCTTGACGACTTCACCTTGTCTAGGGCATCCTGAACCAAGTCTGTATCCAACAATTGGTCCTCGCCCAGCTCAAACCATCCCACGGGAGACCTCCAACGCCTACCATACAATGGCTCATACGGCGCCATCTAAATGCTGGACTGGTAGCTGTTGTTGTAAGCAAACTCTGCAAGAGGCAAGAATCGATCCCATGACCCTCCAAAATCCATCACACAGGCACGGAGAATATCCTCGAGGATCTGAATCGTGCAATCAGACTACCCGTCCGTCTGAGGGTGAAAAGTTGTGCTCAACTCTACCCTGGTGCCTAACTCTTGCTGAACGGCTCTCCAGAACCGTGAAGTGAACTGTGTACCTCTGTCTGCAATGATGGATACTAGAATACCGTGGAGGCGAACAATCTCTCTGACATAAATCTCAGCCAACCTCTCTGATGAATATGTAGTCAGTACTGGAAGGAAATGGGCTGATTTGGTCAGCCGATCCACAATCACCACAATAGTATCATGCTTCCTCAAAGTCCGAGGAAGTCCAACCACAAAATCCATGGTGATACGCTCCCACTTCCACTCTGGAAGCTCAACTATTGAAGTAACCTTCCCAGTCTCTGATGCTCACATTTGACTTGCTGACAGTTGAGACACTTAGCTACAAACTTTGTTATATCCTTCTTCATCGTTCGCCACCAATAGTGTTGTCGCAGATCGTGGTACATCTTCGCGGTACCCGGATGGATGGAATAACACGAACTATGGGCCTCATCAAGAATCAACTCCCGAAGCCCATCTACGTTGGGCACTAAAATATGGCTCTACATTGTCATCACCCCATCCTCTCCTATCGTCACATCTTTGGAATCACCCTGCCGGATACTATCCTGAAGAACCAAAAGGTGGGGATCATCATACTGGCACTCTCTGATACGGTCATGAAGGGAAGATCGAGCAACCACACAAACTAATACCCGACAAGGCTCAGAAAGATCCAATCTCACGAACTGACTGGCTAAGGACTGAACATCTAAGGCTAGAGGCCTCTCAGCTGCATGAAGGTATGCCAAACTCCCCAAACTCTCTGCCCGGCGAATCAAGGCGTCGGCCACCACATTAGCCTTCCCCGAGTGGTATAACATAGTGATGTCATAGTCCTTTAGCAACTCTAACCACCTACCCTGGCGCAAATTAAGATCCTTGTGCCTGAATATGTGCTGCAAACACTGGTGATCCATGAATATCTCACATGGAACACCATATAAATAATGACACCATATCTTCAGGGCGTGAACAATCGCTGCCAACTCGATATCATGAACAATGTAGTTTTTCTCATGGACCTTCAACTTCCTGGACGCGTAGGCAATCATCCTACCGTCATGCATCAACACCGCTCCCAAGCAAATCCTTGAAGCATCACAATAAACCGTATAGGATCCGGAATCGGTAAGCAAAACCAACACAGGAGCTGTAGTCAGGGCTATATTGAGCTTCTGAAATCTCTCCTCACGCTCCTCAGTCCATACAAAGGATGCACCCTTCTGGGTCAGTCTGGTCATAGGCGCTAAAATGGATGAAAATCGCTCCATAAAACGGCGATAATACCCAGCCAAACCGAGGAAACTGCGGATCTCAATAGTTGAGGACGGTCTGGGCCAACTCTAAATCGCCTCCACCTTCTTCGTATCTACTTTGATCCTATCCGAGGACACCACATGGCCTAGGAATGCCACAGAATCAAGCCAAAATTCACACTTAGAAAACTTGGCATACAACTTCTTCTCCCTCAATGTCTGAAGCACGGTCCTCAAGTGCTGCCCATGGTCCTCCTAGGACCAAGAATATACCAGAATGTCATCAATGAACACAATGGAGAAAGTATCAAGATAAGGCCGAAATATGTTGTGCATCGGGTTCATGAAGGCTGCTAGGGCATTGGTCAGCCCAAATGACATAACAAGGAACTCATAGTGGCCATATCTAGACCTGAAGGCAGTCTTCGGGATATCCGGTTCCCGAATCTTCAACTGATGATAACCCGAACAGAGATCAATCTTGGAGAACACTCTAGCACCATGTAACTTATCAAATAGATCATAAATGCGAGGCAATGGGTACCTGTTCTTCACTGTCACCTTATTCAGCTGCCGATAGTCAATACACATACGCATCGAGCCATCCTTTTTCTTTACAAATAATACCGGAGCGCCCCAAGGTGATACACTAGGCCTGATGAATCCCTTCTCAAGCAAATCCTGTAACTGCTCCTTCAACTCCTTCAACTCAGGAGGATCCATGTGATAAGGAGGAATGGAAATGGGCTGAGTGCCCGACAACAAGTCAATGCCGAAATCAATGTCTCTATCGGGTGGCATACCCGGAAGATCAGCTGGAAATACATCAGAATAGTCCCTGACAACTAGAACTGACTCAACTGTAGGGGTCTCAGTACTAATATCTCTCACATAAGCAAAATATGCATCACACCCATTTCCAACCATCCGTTGAGCCTTAAGAAAAAAAATGACTCGGCGAGGAGTATACTCCAAGGAACCTCTCCACTCTAACCTCAGAAATTTTGGCATAGCCAGCGTCACGGTCTTGGTGTGATAGTCAAGAATAGCATAATAAGGAGACAGCCAATCCATACCCAATATAACATCGAAATCTACCATACTGAGTAGCAGCAAATCAGCTCTGGTCTTAAAACCACTGATAGTAATCAAACATGAATGATATACACGGTCCACAACAAGAGAATCTCCCACCGGAGTAGAAACATAAACAGGGGAACTCAAAGAGTCCCGGGCTATCCCCAGATGTGAAGCAAAATAGGAAGACACATATGAATAAGTAGAGCCTGGGTCAAATAATACTGATGCATCTCTATGACAAACGAGAACAATACTGTAATGACTGAATCTGAAGCAATGGCCTCGGACCGGGCCGGAAGAGCATAGTACCTGGCCTGGCCTCACCCTCTAGGGCGACCTCGACCTCCCCGACCTCCACCTCGAGCTGCTTGAGGTGGTGGGGTAGCAGCTGGGGCTGGATAAATAGCTGGAGGACCAGCTGGAAGACGTAGAGCCTGATAAATCTGAGGGGGTACACCCTGATAAGTCTGAGGTGGTACGCCCCTCCTCGCTCTGGGCAATATCTGATCATATGATGAGGGTCACCACACTCAAAGCAACCCCTCAGAGGACGTGGCGGCCGCTGCTGACTCTGAACTGGCCTACTTGGCTGACTAATGATAGCACCTCGAGCAGGAGGCACCTGAGATACTGGTGGTGCATAATAAGGCTCCTGAGGTCTAGGAGGAGCGGGAATACTGCTGGCTACTGGAATAGCTGAATGAACAGGGCTACTCACAAAACTCCTCCCATAAAGTGTTGCTGGTGCACGGGCTCCTGAAAAATGACCAGTCTCTCGAGACCTCTTGGCCTCTCTCTCCTCGCTATCCCGGGCTAGCATAGTCTCAATCCTCCGGGCAATACTCCCGGCATGCTAGTAAGTAATATCGGTCTCCAGCTCTCTGGACATGCTGGTCCGAATACTGGGGTGGAGTCCCTCAATAAAGCGTTGAACCCTCTCTCTAACAGTGACAACCAAAGCTGGTGCATGGTGAACCAAATCGCTGAAACGGACTACATACTCTGACACAGTCATGGAACCTTGGGGTATCTGCTCAAACTACGCATGCCAAGCATCCCTGAAGCTCTGAGGGACAAACTCAAGTAAGAACATCTCGGAAAGTTGAGCCCAAGTAAGTGAAGCTGCCTTGTCCGGGATACTAAGCTCAAAATCACGCCACCATTGATAAGTTTCTCCCCTCATCTGGAAAGCAGTGAAAGAAACCCCACTCATCTCCACAATACCCATAGTGCGGACAATGCGATGACACCCCTCAATAAAACCCAGGGCGTCATCCGAAGCTAGTCCACTGAACTCAGGTGGGTGGTACTTCTTGTACCTCTCAAGTCGGAGCTACTCTTCCTCAGGAACAGCTATCCTACTCTCATGCTGAGATGGAGCTGCTGGGGGCATAGGAATATACTCTGGGACCTGTCCAATATGAACTATCTGCTCAGGAGTACGGTCCGCGGGAGTCTGTGTCCCTCCTCCGGCCTGGGATGTAGCTGGAGCTATCGGGAGTAGACCTTCCTGAGACAGAGTACTGAAGGCACTCAAGAACTGGGCCAATGTCTCCTGGAGGTCTGGAGTAACAGTAGGGACCTCCTGTGCCCCTTCAACTGTAGCTGTTGGGGGCTCCTCTGCCTCTGCTCTAGCCGGTGCTCGGGCTGCACCGTGTGCTCGTCCCTTGCCCTGGCCCCTACCACTGGTGGCTCTGATTGGGGATCGGGTGCCTGGTCATCAATATGTCCGGTACGGGTACGAACCATCTGCAAGCAAGAATAGAATAGAGTTTAAGAATTTGGTGACAGTAACTAGCACGATAAGGAATTCCAAAGAATTTGATTGTTCTTAACAGTTACATAGCCTCTCGAAGATAGATATGGACATCTCCGCACTGATCCACGAGACTCTAACAAACTGGCTTGTGACTTGTGACTCCTATGAACCTAAACGCTCTGATACCAACTTGTCACGACCCAATTTATCCTCTGAAAGGTATCGTGATGACACATAGTCTCTATGACTAGGTAAGCCTAGAATTTGCGAGAAATAACAGAATCAATAAAATAAAGACAGAAAGGATATCAAATAGATATAACATAGCTTCTCAGCATATACAGTTTTACTTCCCAAAACCCAGAATGTCACCATAGTCACAAGCTCTTTAAAAAATATGGATCTATACAATGAAACAACGGGAAAATGTGCAAGTCTTTCTATGCCTATGCTGGAGTAGAAGGGGACTCGTGGGATTATACGGACGCGGCAGAATTACCTCGCGGTCTCCTGGCTTCTGGTACACAACTCCTAGCCACGATACTGAGTGCTGGTACCTGGATCTGCACATGGGGAAAACATGCACAGGAAAGGGCGTGAGTACTCCACATTCGGTACTTCGTAAGTGCCAAGCCTAACCCCAGTCAAGTAGTGACGAGGTCAGGTGGAGGCCCTACTGAGTTTGTAAAACAAGTCAATATACAGTTTTAAAACAGTAAGAGATAGACAAGCAATGATAAACAGGATTAACGAAAATGGAAAGATTTAATAACATAAAGAGAGCTCTTGGCTCAGCACAACATAGTTGTCGACAATAAATGTGCAATGCAGTATAAGGGGAAAGCTCCCGGATCTCAGTCTTTAGTCCCAATTTAAATATGCAAAGCAGAAGCAGGTCAATTATGGCTTAAGTAAACAATCCAGAAAACAACAAGTAAGGATAGAGTAAAACTACCTAAGCATGATATGACTAGTAGCAAATAAGAGGAATTCAAGTCAGAATCGATCGGCATGCTTACTCTTAGGCTATCTACTCAATTAAGATAGGCAACAGTAATATATGAATGAAAATGAGCGATTTCGTGGGAGTAAAATACGATTTTAGCAACAATGACCCGTGTATGCACTCCTCACCTCGTGTACACGGCGTCCACATAACAAAAATCAGTACAAAATGCCAAAGGGAAAGTCCCCAACACAGGATTAGGCAAGCCACTTACCTGGACTGCACTAATCAACTCAACACCAAGCTCTTGCCACGAGTATCGGACTCCTATTGGCCCAAATCTATTCAAATCGATTGCACGGTGTAAATATCACTTCAAGGAAACAAAATAGCTAATTATTTATAAGCTAGTACGCAAATTTAGAAAATTCGCCCAAGAAGTCCCCCAGGCCCATGTCTCGGAATCAGGTAAAATTTATATTTTTGGGACACTCATTCACTCACGAGTCTAACCATATAAGAATCTCTCTAATCGGAGGTCAAATACACAACCAAAACTCAATAATTCTGTCTATGAAGTTCATCCCATTTTGTCCATAATTTTCAAAATTAAAGGTTGAATGTAAGATTGGAATCATGGAATTTGATATATAGGGATAGAAATCGCTTACCCAAGTTACCCAGGTGCAAAAATCTTCAAAAAATCGCCCTTCCTGAGCTCTCAAATTTGAAAATATGAAAATGGCATAAACCCTCGGATTTGGGCTTTTAATATTCTGCCCGGGCATTTTCCTTATGCGACTGCGTACAATGAGTCGCGATCGCGGAGAGTAATGAAACACACGCCTGAAATTCCTTCATCGTGATTGCGATTAAAGGTCTGCGATCGCGGATCTTCTGATCCTACATCAATGCGATCGCAGCTGAGGCCACGCGACCGCATAGAGCAAAACACTGCACCTCCCCCAGCCTCAGTATACCTTACGTGATCGCGATCATGGGCGTGCGATCGTGGAAACCAACTTACCAGAACAATGATATCGTGGCTGGGCTTCTGTGATCGCAAAGAAAAATCTCTGACCACCACTATCTAACACTATGCGATTGCGAACTGATTCACGCGATCGCAGAGAACACTTATCTGCTGCTGTAAAACCAGAAAACCAGCAAAGGACTTAGGCTAAAATATGCCCGTTTGGGCACCCGAAACACACCGGAAGCCCTCGAGACCTCAACCAAACCTACCAACCAACCCTAATACCTCATTCAAACTTGTTCGAGCCTTAAAAACACATCTCGTAAGATCAAAATCATCAATTATGCATATATTCAAGCCTAAGAACTTGGGATATTTCTAGAATTCACATATGACGCCGAAACACGTCTAAACTCATCCGAATGACCTCAAATTTTGCACACAGGTCATAAACAACATTATGGATCTGCTTCAATTTTCAGAAATCCATTTCGAGTCCGATATCAAAATCTTACCTATCGGCCGAAATCGCTGAATTTCTAACTTTCGCCAATTCAAGCCTAAATCCACAATCGACCTCGAAAACACATTCCTAGTACGCTCCTAAACCCGAAATCACCCAATGGAGCTAACGGAGTCGAATGAATTCCATTCCTGATCCGTCATCACACAGCTCTAGCTACGGCCAGATTTCTAAAGCTAAATTCCACATTTATGGACTATATGTCCAAAATCACCCCGGATTTCATTACTCAACGCACCCGACAATCTCCAATAACATAAATAGACATGGGAGAAGCGGTAAATAGGGGATCAGGGCGCAAATTCTTAAAACGACGGACCGAGTCGTTACACTCACGAGTCTACCCATATCAAATTCATCGAAATCTGACCTCAAATGCCCGTTCAAATCCCCAAAAGAATTTACCAAACTTTCTTCAACTTTTCACCCAAATTCCACCTCAAATAAAATATTAAATAATTAAATTAAAGGCATAGTCATGGTAATTAACCAAAACTAGGTAAGAATCACTTACCCCAAACACCCACGCAAGAATCTCTCCAAAAATCGCCTTCTCCTGAGCTCCGAATTAAATTTTGTGATGTGAACTCAAAACCCTTATTTATGAACTTTAAATTCTGCCTAGGTATTTCTTCTTCGCATTCGCGGCCCACCCATCCCGTTCGCGATGAAGAAAAACTGTCAAAAGCCATTTCCAAACTCTTCTCAAACAGCCTGTAGTATAATAACCATAGCCTTTAGTACAAAAATTCAAATGACAAATAGTTTAATGTTTAGGAAACTAGACACCAATATATATAACTTTTGTGTTTTGGTAATTTTCTAATTATCTATAGATTTTGAGATATAAACTGCCAAAATCAGCCCTGTGCAAGACAAATTTCTTCTTTATCTTCCCGGATAGTCTGTAAAGTACCAGCCATAACGCTTTGTATACAAATTCAAATACTAAATGGTTGACTTTTAGAGAAACTAGTCACAAAGAGTTACAAATTTTATTTTTGGATCATCTTCAATTTCCTTATAGATTGAGATATATGAGCCTCCAAAATCAAACACGCGTAACAGAGATTTTTCTTCTTCGCGAACGCGAAGAACAAAGTTTCTAAAGCTAAATCCTTCTTCGCGAACACGAGAGGATCCTCGCGAACGCGAAGAAAAACACCATACACCAGCATTAGCTATTGCAAAACAGCCCGAAATGATCTGAAACCACCCCGAAACACACTCGAGGCCCCCGGGGCCTCGTTCAATCACACAAACCAGTCCCATAACATAACACGGACCTGCTCGAAGCCTCAAATTACCTCAAACCACATAGAAATCATGAATCGCACCCCAATTCAAGTCTAATAAACTTTAGAACTTCAAACTTCTTTATTTGATGTTGAAACCTATCAAAACATGTCCGATTGACCTCAAATTTTGCACACAAGTCGCAAATGACACTACGGACCTGCTCCAACTTTCGGAATTTCATTCCGACCCCGATAGCTAATTTTCCACTGCCGGCCGGAAAGCGCCAAAAACTCAATTTCGCCAATTCAAGCCTAATTCTACTCCGGACCTCCGAAAAATATTCCGAACACACTCCTAAGTCCTAAATCACATAATGAAGCTATAAGCCATAAAAACCACATTTCGAGGTCATTTACCTATAAGTCAACTTCCGGTTGACTTTTCTAACTATAAAGTCAACTTAAGAGACTAAGTGTCTTATTTCTCTCCACAATCACTCCGAACCCGAGCCAACCATCCCAACACAACATAAAAGAGTTGAAAAACACATAATAAAGCAGAAATAGGAAAAACGTGGCTAAACTCTCGGAACGACCGATCGGGTCGTTATAAAATTCTTCTGGAATTGTAGGATTTCTAATCAACACCCATGCCTTCAATTCTTCAAATTCCTCCAAGTATTCATTAATATTTCCTTTTTTCTCAATGTTTTTGAATTTACCAATTAGATTTAGTTTACTATCTATTACAATATTCTGTAGTAAAATATGTCCATATAACTATGCCTTTACTCACGTGATAGGAGAAAAACCAAGACTCAGCCTTACTGTTGAGATGAAGAACAACTTCATCCAATTTCTGTTGTGGGTCTGTGATGCGATTGTACTGGAAGTACGCTCTCATTTGCACAACCAAGCACAAGGATCTTCTCCTTCGAAGTATGGAATTTCCCACTTTGAGTGAGATAAATTCCCTTGTGAGCGACCCATTGAAGATTCACCATTTTCCCCAGTTCGCGCGATTGCCAGACCCCATAAGCTGTTGCCTTTCAGTTGGTTCACTTCCTAGAATCCCTCCTTGTGGAGAAATCACTTTCTCCAACAATTTATCTAGTTTGTTACCCAATTCTTCAATTCTCGAGTCATTTGATAACATGAAACTTTGTAATTGTGCTTCTAGTTTTTTGGCTGATTCATCTGTAGACTTCGACCTTGTTTCAGCTACTGTCATCTTGAATTGGCCAGGAAATGGCTCTAATACCAATTGTAATGGACTTATTAAATTGAAATGTGAAAATTAGCTAAGAAAAATTGATTATTCAAAATCGGCTTTACTTATTGATCTTCAACTCAATTACATTAAACAATTACAAATTGAAATAGGAAAATTCAATCTGCAACTCCATTGATAAGCTCAAACCTGAAAGAAGGAATTAAGATGAGGTAAGAAGAAGAAGAAGAAGAAGAATAATATTGAGAAGAGAGAATGAGAGTTAGAATTTTTTAGAGCAAGAAAGAAGTGTGCCGGTCCAAAACTGAATTTCTTGGGCTCAACTGATTCTTTTATAACATCCCAGCTCCACATAACAACCCACTAACTCCTTAATTATCTCTACTGTTGGATTAAACCCATCTGAACCCTTGAATCTTATTTCTTGTCTTCTCTGATTAAGCCACGTGTTCTATTGAATCCCTAATCTATTATACATCTCCTCTTCAGACATAAGCTTCCCAAACCTAACAGTATCTGCCACGAAAACCGAAAAATCCAAACTGCATTTATTTTTATTTCATATTGAGTCTTTACTTGGATTTCAGGAAGATACGTCCAATTTCAAGAACACATTTTCTCTATCTCCCTATTGCATAAAGATTAAAATACAATTGACTTGTAGACCATGATAGTAGTGTAGCCAAGAATTTCTCCAATATGTTCAAACTTTGAACAAGTCGGTAATTTTTTTGTCGATGAATAGTGTGCCAAATTTTGTAAATCAAACTATGTAATATTTCGTTAAACAAAAAAAAACTTTTAATAAAACTAGTTTATAAATCAACACTAAAATAACAAAAATACAATATTAGATATTTTAATAAAAGTAAGCATAAAACCAAAAGAAAAGAGAGTCGAGAGGAATTGTAGTTTGTAGAGAGCTTTTGTTGAAGAATTTTTTGTAGAGCTTGACTTTTAAATTATGAAATTTATTTAAGAAATAATTTTTAATTAAAAATTTATTTTTAAGATTAGTTATTTCTTACGAAAATTTTAAGTTTTAAGAGTTATTTTATTAGAAAAACTTTTAGATTGAAAAAGAATCAAATAAACCACACATAGTGGTGTCCGTTTAGTTTTTGCAAACAAAATGAGTAGAACTTTGAATCCGAGAACAACATGTCACTTTGAATATAACCATATAAAGTAGTATTTAACTTATATACGCAATATAATATTTCGCAAAGGGTGTGCGCTTGACCACCTTTGGCACAGGGTGAAGGGGCAGACCCACTTACAACTTTTTTGCATGGTCATTACCTATTGTATTATATCGTATTGTTACATTAAATACGATGTTTGTTTTGATTGTTACTTAAATTCTATTGTATCATATCGTTTAATTGGTTGTTACGTAACGACAAATTATGCGACCAATTTGGTGTGGTTGAATCGTTATCTTATCTTTTTTTCTCATCGTGCCGTTCACTATTATTAAATAATTTTAGTTTATCATTTATCCTACATTTTTATCTAATAAATTTATCCCATATTATAATTTTTCCTTATAATATCGCAAAGTTATTCTTCATATTGCTGGTGCATAATATCATGAAACAACAACAAACGATACAATCTATCCAAACCAGTACAATACTATACATTATGAAACGATATGTAACAACCATTCAAATAAACTGTTATAGTAAGGGGGTTCAGTTGTACGCGCTTCGTCGAAAAAATTAATTTTTTTTCACCTGTTAACTTCTTCAGAATACCATGAAAGCAGATAATATTATAAAAGACACAAGTGGAAATTGCAGAGTTGCAGCAAAGAAGATTCAAAGTGGGGGTTTGATGTCACAAGTTCGAATCTTCGGGAGCGGAAATTCTTCTTTTAACCTTTTTTTTTTGTTTGTGAATTCTTATTATGTTAAATGTCTTACAGTTAAGTTGGTTAAGTATTTTTTGTAAAATTAATGAATTTTTTGAAGTAAAGGGCAGTCGGTGCACTAAATTCTCGTTATGTACGGGTTCGAAAAAGGGCCGGATCACAAGGATCAATAAATTTATTAAAAAAGAGCGCCATTGAATTTATTTTGAGGTTACATGATTAAAAAAACTGAGTAGTGAGCAAATTCTATTTGCGGGTGCCGCTTATACAAGTAGCTATTATGTTTTTTGACTAAACCCGCTTGTATAAAATAATGGGTCCACCACTGACAAGGTCGCTACGCCTACCCCTACCCCTAACCCTACCTACTCCCCACCTACCCCTACCTCTAACACACCCACCCAACCTACCCACACACCACACCTCCCCTCTCCCATGCTACCCCCACTATTCTCGCCCACCCGCCCTCGGGTCCCAGACTCGACCTACTACCCTCCTTCGTCTTTACTTATTTTATTTTTCATGATATTTGCCTAAATTATATATTTTTCAAAAAATATTTTCTGCTACCTAACTTAATAGTAGAAGATAAGCAAGAAAATCATTTATTTTCAGAAAAAAACATTTTCCAAGAAATTATTCATACCAAACACATCCAACGATGAATAACATTAGTTCACGGAGGACCAAAAGGGACCACACAGGATAAGAAACTACCCGAATATATGTGCATTCAAGACATTAATAGGCAGTGAATGTCGGGGTGACTTACACTATACACAAAAAAAAAAACTTTTAAGAGATGTAGAAGGTATTATTACAATTAAAATTTTCATTGTTCTTGTTTTCTAGCCCTCTCTTTTCATTTTGTTTTGCTTCATTGAGCAGCTAAATTCAGAAAAGAATGGTTTCAAGAAGTTATTGTTAGGTGTTTTTCCTAATTTTCTTATCATATTTGATTTTCCTATCTCTTGAAGGAAAGGATAACATATTTATCATAATTATATTCAATTTTTCTTCTTGTGGAAAAAAATTATAAATCTCTCATATTTGACTAGTCTCTTTTCTTGAGGAAAAGTGATTGGATTTTTATAAATTGAAAATCTTTCCTTCCCATTTAGCAGCATCCACAATGTAACCATAAGAGGCGTGAGAGTCTTGTTTAGGGGGGGAGAGTTTCGAGAGAAGTATTAGTCTGCCACCTGTGTTTGCTTCTTTGTAAGGCTATTCTCTCGATATTTTATATTCTCTTTTATATAGTTGATTGCTCATCTCTACCCGTGAATGTAGGTCAAGTGATCGAACCACGTTAAATATTTATGTCTCTTTTGGTATATTTCTATTTTGTTGTCTGATTTATCGTCATTCAAGGTTTGCTTTACGAGCTTCCGCATGACACATGATTATTTCGATCATAACAAGTGGTATCAATGTGAGGTTCAAGATAGGTTCATTTAGGCGGGTTTAGTTCTAGTTGCAACCTATTTGACGATAATCATGATTTTTGTCTGATAAATTTGACCGGAGCACTACTCACGTGGGACAAACTTTATGGTGGAGATTAGTGTAATATGTTAAAGGTTAAGTGAAAAAGGTGGATCAAGTTTGTTTTGTCTGAAAATTCAGGCCAAGGAGGAGAATTGTTAGGTGTTTGTTCTGATTTTCTTACTGTATTTGCTTTCCCTATCTTTTGAAGATAAGGACAACATATTTATCATAATTATATTGAATTTTTCATCTTGTAGAAGAAAATTATAAATCTCACATATTTGGCAAGTCCGTTTTCTTGTAGGAAAGAGTTTGGACTTCTATAAATTGATGATCTTTCCTTTTCATTTAGCAACATCCACAATGTAAGCATAAGAGCCTTGAGAGTCTTGTTTAGGGGGAGAATTTCGGGACAAGTATTAATCTGCCACTTGTGTTTGCCTCTTTGTGAGATTGTACTCTCGATATTTTGTACTCTTTTTTATATAGTAGATTGATTATCCTTGCATGTGGACGTATGTCAAGCAACCGAACCATGTTAAATGTTTGTGTCTCTTTTGGTATATTTTTCTTTTGTTGTCTGATTTATCATCGTTCAAGATATGCTTTACTAACTTCCGTATGAGACCTGATTATTTTGATCATAACAGTTATACGTGAATTATAGTACAAGATTATTAATGTATGGATTAGTAATACGAGATTATTCATTTTGATGTTGGTTCATTGTACTAAAATTGGATAAATAAGATATCATTTAAACTATTTGTTTATTTTTTAAACTAAAAGACAATGAGATTACAGTTATTGCCTTGGAGACTTGTCCTTCATAGGTTTCTACGAAAAGACAAAACATAGGGAGTATTGTCTTTTTGTTGCTTTATTTATATAAAACTTATATATGGATTAGTTATTCCACGTGGGTGGTTGTATAAAATAAATAATACACCAAATTGGTTTATGACTTTATATAAGGATTAACAATATATCAATATAGAAAATATAAACCGAACATTATTCACTATTAAAACTCTTTTATACAATGATTATTTTTCTGAATACATCAAATCAAACGACACCCAAAAGATTTATATTATTGAACTCATTCATTCATCAAATTTTAGACTAGTGGAGCTATGAGTTTCAGATGCCAAATGATTAAATCAAGAAAATGATCAAATTGTATTGTGTGATAGTTTAGATCTCTCTGCATTTCGAGATCCCGGGATATAAGTCTTAAAAATATAAAACTTTTGATAGGAGTGCTTTCTCTTTCTTAATGTACCTATTTGGCATAAATCCGAATTAAACTTGCTAGTGAACTTCGAATATTAATTAAAGAAACTTTTACACAAATAGCAAGATGGATAATTCAATAATTGTTTACTCTGACCGTTTCAATTTAGACGATGTAATTTGAATGGACATGAAGTTTAAGAAAAAATAAAAAGATTTTTGAAACTTGTGGTCTTAAAAGCTTTGTAGGGCTATGACATTTGTGTGGTTATAAAAGCTTCTCATTAAGGGTAAAATTGATAAAATGAAGAGCTTAAAGTTAAATTATTTCAAATTTAGAATTGTGTCATTTATTTTGGAACATACTAAAAAGGAAAGTTTCTCATCTAATTTGAAACGGAGGAAGTACTTTTTTTGGACATTATACGTAAATTATATATTAATTATACACGGTTATATGCATAATATACACGGATATAATTATACATATATTATATATTTCTCTTTTTTTTTATTTAAACTGTTGAGTGAACGACTATTTAGATTAATTCGTCTTAATTACTCTAAATCTGAAAATATAAAAAAAGATTTTATAAAGGAAGGAAGAAACTTGGCAATTAAGTTAAGAGACCTATAAAGAAGAGAACAATGATTGTGTTACATTTGCTTGAAGACTCATTGCTAGGGTGTCTGAGCCCCTTTTGTATCAACTTTAAATTTTAATATCACAAATCTATCTGCAGTTTCAGTAATATATGCAAGGTCCTTCGTATTCTTTATTGGCCAAAAGGAGATTATCATTATCATGAATATCCAACAACTCTTGAGCCCCTCCTCTTTCACACCCTCTTTTTGCGACATTTATGATATAGTGAGAGTACGTGAAAGAATGCTCTAAAATCACAATTACTCCGGATCAAGTTTTTTTTAACTAAAGAATGGCAGGGAGGGCTGATCTATGACAATTTTACCCACGGTGAAAATCATATACATCCCTTAACTTTGGGGGGAGGGGGGCTGTAAATTATTTTACAAATATTACTTCTTTTTCATGATAAACTTATATCTAATTTATTTTTTGTTGTGCTCGTTTCGTCCCATTTTATTTCATGTTTGATCGAGTATGAAATTTAAGAAAGAAAGAGAAAATTTTATACTTTGTGATCTGTAATAGTAAGTTGTAAATCATCTTATTAATGATAAAACGAATAAAAATTAAAGTTGATTTAAAAAAAAAATAGTTATAATTGTTTACACTAAAATTTGATAACAATTAAATTTGTGTGATTTTAAGGATACGTGATTTGATTCAACACAAGTAATTAAGAATATTAGATAAATGAATTAAAGATGATATAAGCGATCAAACCAATTGTAATGTTATGGCCAAGCCTAACTTAAATTGAACAGTGACCTCACCCTCGATTAGACCCTTGATTCGAGCCTAGTCGCGGATGACGAACATGATTGTTTAACCCAAAAAATAGTTTTCAAGGTCAAAGCAATAATTTTATGGGACGGGCCACAATCAACCGATTCAATCCGAAAGATATAATTTTTGTTAATGTAAAGTGATAGAGAAGTGCAAAATAAATTCAATGACTGACAATATAATAAAAATAAAGCAGAGAAGAAATAGTTCTTATTGAATAATCCTTGATAGGATGCTGAGTCGAACGGGGCTTGAAGGGCCAAACTATGGCTAGCTTGGGAGCAAGATGATATGAATTACAATGTACAGAATTATAGAGAAGAAAGTTAGATACCCCAAATTGTGATAAAACCATGTCTATTTATAGGGATAAATCTAAGTAACCATTCTCCTTGAATAATGGTCCATTATGAGCATTTACTCAACACATCCATTACTTTTGGAAGACTTGTAACAACTGTGTAAATGCTGGAATTTCGTAACTGATGAGTTAATTTCGTAACTGATGAGTTAATTTCATAATTGATGAGCCAATCTCATGGCTGATGAGTCACTCACGTACCTGTTGAGTCTATCTCGTGTCTGTTGAGTCAATCTTGCAATTGATTGCCTTGTTTTGACCGTTACAATCATTTATTGCATTTGTTATACGTTACATAATTGATTTGTAACTGATGGAGTAATGATGATAAATGTCATATAATCCGGGATTAATTGATTTCTTCCTCATTTGTAATTATGAGATATTCTCCCGCACCTGATCCTGGCTATCCTATGATCATCAGTTCTGAGGCTAATAGGCTCGGTATGTTCAGTCCCGGGGGTGTTTCACATATCATCTTTACATGTCATTCTTCACTTTTCTCCAAGTTTTGCTGACACGTGCTGCCCTTTAATAGACCCACATGGCGAGTCTATTTTTCGCCAATACAGATAGTCCCTCCACTTTCCGGTTATTCACTGTGATATGACCGGGAAGTGAAAGATTTTATTCTTTTCTCCATTGCCTCTGCCTCATTAAAAACCTTGCCGAAAAAACCCAATAGGGACAAAAACCGGACAAAGGAAAAAAGAGTGCAGAACTTAGAGATTCAGATGACAACTCCAACGCTCATGTTCGTTTCGTCAATAAGCATTTGGTTTACCCCTGACTTGTTTCGAGGTTTGAAGACAAATGTTTGCCTTATGTTTGACAAGTTCGATATAAATTTCGGCTTTGTTTTCTTCCTACTTTAATGTTTGGGTTTTTGTTTCACCCTTTAAGTCTTTGCATTTATAAAAATGCTTTAGATTACTCGTACATTTTTGTATTAGGTAAGGTTTATGAAAGAGGGCCCTTTTTGATCGACAATGAATAAGACGTGTCAACTCATAATGGTGTAATAATGCAATAGAGTGATAGGAAATTTTCACATGTTTAAGAATATTTCTGAAGAAAGTTTTTGTTTGAACTTTCACAACATTTTACATGTGTTTGATTATCGTCTAAAACTCATGTTGCAATTTTTTTCTTTTAACAGGTTTGATACAAGATTGTATTTCGTAACTGTTTTCTTTTGTAACAGTATTTTCGAGTTAATACAAGGGAATAACTGTTTTTGTTTGTAACAGTTTTTATAATGGTATAGGTTTTTACCTGTAACTGTTTTCATTGACAACAGTTTTTAATAAATACAAGGGCATATCTTGCAAGCCTTGACTAAATATTGCCTTTAACCTGAGCATTCGTTTACATCCACGAGTGTTTTCTTTATAGGTTTTTGAATCAGGCTTGCGTTTTGGCTCTTGACTTCGCTCTTAACGTTCGATTTGTTGGGTAGACCTTAGGCTTGATTTGAGTTCTGCATTTCCCAGTATTTTTTGCCTTTTATAGTCCCCCAAGTGTTAGATCTTTGAAGTATCGGCACTTGATTATTCCTTCCATGTGGTCCATTTCCTGAAAAGGAAATTACATACGGGACTCGAAGGTTTATACTTTTTGGATGATGACTACTTAACCCTTTTTATTTTATCAGAAGGGTTGGGACCTAGACTGGAAATTCAGTTACTTCCTCGTGTCTTTCGGGTTTAATATCATCATTTGGTACATTAGGGAATTTATCCGAGTACTAACTTTTCATGGCACTTTATGAATTTATTTGAGTGCTCATATTTAGTCTTACAGACTTGAAATATATATTTGGATGCATCGTTACATGTGCGATGTCTTAATGTTGCACCCTTGGGTGTCTAACTTTTAAATAAAAGAGGCCCTTTTATATATTTAAACACTATGAATAGGACGTCTCCTTTTCATTCAGGTGTAAAAGAGAATCGATTGATCTGAGTAGACTTTTAGTCTGTGGAAGTATTAATCCTGGTAGGATTTCCTAGAGTATTGATCTCGGTAAGACATTGAGTCTGAGGGAATACTGATCCCAAATAAATATAGATCTTAGTACATTTGTCTTGAAGAGACATTAAATCTGATTGAATTTTGAATCCAAATTGGAGTATATGAACATACTTCCAAGTAGAGAGGGACATATGTCCGAAATAATATTTGAGATGTTCGGGATAATCGATCTGAGTCATAATATAATTAGCCATTAAGAAAGGCTTCTTAACTTGAATGGTCATTGCTGGACCGAATATAAGCTATGTGTTTGTTCAAAGTGAACTTTATTCTGATGGCATAATTGCATACATTTATGTTAACTTGAACATAAAAGTCTCGTTTGTTATCGTGGAATTCTTGACTCGACATGGAGTTCTTGATCTTTTTTGTGTAAGAGTACTATATATATTTTTGAAGATCTCATTCAACACTGCTTGAAGTATATTATGCTTGATATGAGCAATACGATTGACTGAGTTGAGATTGAGGTAAATAATGTCAGAATACTCATAGAAATTTATCTCCCAAAGCAATCAATTGTTTGAATCACTTCCTAAAATGTCAAGTCGGATTGACTAAACTTCAAGTATAAGTGATCTCCCTAGTGTTTGAGTTTTGAGGTATGAGAACTCAAACCCTAGAATCATAATTTGACAGTTCCCATTTTAATAATCTCGGATAGGATAGACAGTTCCATTGTTGATGGACTTTCAAATGGTCCAGTTACAGCATAGAGACGGTACCAGAGCTCTTTCTTTATTTTTTACTCTGGCCGGGAACTACGGAGGTCCAAAATGTTGTCGAGGACCATGTGATATCTTGTCTTATTACCGAAGTAATTTTCACGGCTTTCTTTGTAGATTTCTCTCATCATATATTTTGTTTTTTTGGTACATGTGGCATTTTAGATTTTGGAGCCTTGAATATTCTCAAATATGATTCTCTTCATTTTCATTGTAATTGATGATAAATCAGGGATCGCCCAGATAAGGGATGACTTTATCCTGATATTATTTGATCCGGAAATGATATTTCTCAATAAGAGTCCGGAGTTTCTTTATGAGTTAGTGATATTAGCAGTAGATCCGAGACTAGCACATCCGACTTGATTTTCTTGGGTTGCATAGTTTTCTTGGATTTGATCAATCGTCAAATCAATACTTTTGCTCTGAGTCCCCAGCTAATTCAAGCATGTATCATATGCTTTATACTCATCTTTGTTGTTAGTAATAAACTAACTTTTGTGAAATCTAAATACTTTTTCTGATAGGGATTAAGCATTGTCCTTAACCAAGGACTTTTAATACTTGTGGACTTAATTATGTAAAAGGTCCAGATTTCGAGAATTATTTCAGAAATAACATGTACTTTGATTCTAGCTTCAGGTGATATGCTCAAGCAAATATTAGTCATGAAATCTGCTAGACTTGTGTTTTTATGGCCGTATGTGGCTGATAAGTAATATCATATTCCATAAGTTTGACTACTCATTTAGCTAGCCTTCCTTACAGTTCTCGTTTATGCAAAATATTGTATAATGAAAATATAGTAGCTACGAGAATTGAATGATATTGACAATAAAGCCTTAGATTTAGGGCAATAGCAATTAATGCCAATCTCTCGAAATATAGATATGCAATTTCCATGTCTAAGAGCATTCTATAATATATAAGAGATTGTGTACCTTTCTCTGCTTGAATTAAGATTGCATTTACCGAGATATTCGAGACATGTGATATACTAGTAATCATTTTTCTCCTCGGAATTTTGAAAGTGATGATGGGTTGATGTTAGTAACGAATCCGAATGATTCGACTTTTCGGACTAAACCCACCTTTGAGGTTCCATAACTTTATCTTTTATTATTTAGCTCTAGTTTCTTCTTTTGCTTGACCGGATTATAACGTGGGTTAATATTGAGCATATAAACCATTATCTTCGATGGTACACCTGTTATGGATACAATGGTGGCAAGCAAACCAATTTGCATTAACACGTAAAAGTTTAATCAACTTGCCTTTAAACTCGATGTCGAGTCTCGACCAGCATAAAGCTTCCTATTTGGGAAGCTAATGATAGTTTCTAGTTCTTTAGCATTTGACCTCGTGGATTTTGATTCTTTCAGTTCAATGATTGTATCCAAAATTATTTGTGTAATTGTCCATGACTATTAATGAACTTTCTTCCTCGTAGTCTTCAATTATCCACCCCGCACCTATCTTTTCTTTTCCAGTTGTCAGGTGCGGTATCGTTGTAAACAATCTCGTGGGTGTTTTACCCTTGCTTTTCCTAACCTTCATTTTTATCCTGTGGAAATTTTCAATTTTGCAAGGTGATTTCTTACCTGTTCGAGAAGGTTCGGATCTTTTTCAGCCCGTGAAGAAAATCCCGTAACTCTTTGCTCGGACCTATTTTTGACTTTCATTTGAACATCCGTGCCTTTCTCCATTTAAGGCTCGGTGCTTCATATCATTCTCGTGGGATAGTCGGGAATTCCCGTAGGTGTTCGATCCGCTCGTCTTGTTTCTTGATATGTTTCTATCAAGTTAAAACTAAATTGTGCAAATTAAAATTACCTGATGTACCTTAACTTCATGTCTCGGTAGTGTTTGGCGTAGATTCTTTAATAAGTTTCGGTACTAATAGTTGTGGTAACAATATGCCAATGTACACTCTCCATTTTTCTCTGCTTGTTGCTTATATATCAGTATCATAGCTATTATTTCCTTTTCCTTTATCATGGTAAAGCCATCTCAAGCTTGGTTGTCCTCAACTGTGTTGATTGGCAAATTTTGGCCATGATGAAGGTTTAAACTGAAAGCAAGCAAATATCAACAAAAAATGTTAGTATCTTTGGTTGAATAGAAAATTTGCTTGAGTTCTCGGTAACGAAACCAAACTGTTTAACCCAAAAAATAGTTTTCAAGGCCAAAGCAATAATTTTATGTGACGAGCCACAAGCAACCGATTCAATCCGAAAGATATAATTTTTGTCAATGTAAAGTGATAGACAAGTGCAAAATAAATTCAATGACAGACAATATAATAAAAATAAAGCAGAGAAGAAATAATTTTTATTGAATAATCCTTGACAGGATGTTGAGCCGAACGGAGCTTGAAGGGCCAAACTATGGCTAGCTTGGGAGCAAGATGATATGAATTACAATGTACAGAATTATACAGAAGAAAGTTAGATCCCCCAAATTGTGATAAAACTATGTCTATTTATAGGGATAATTCTAAATAACCATTCTCCTTGAATAATGGGTCCATTATGAGCATTTACTCAACCCATCCATTAGTTTTGGAAGACTTGTAACAACTATGTAAATGCTGGAATTTCGTAACTGATGAGTTAATTACATAACTGATGAGTCAATCCCATGGATGATGAGTCACTCCCATACTTGTTGAGTCAATCTTGCAATTGATTGCCTTGTTCTGATCGTTACAATCATTTATTGCTTTTATTATACGTTACATAATTGATTTGTAACTGATGGAGTAATGATGATAAATCCCATATAATCCGGGATTAATTGATTTCTTCCCATTTTTAATTATGAGATATTCTCCCGCACTTGATCTAGGCTATCTTAGGATCATCAGTTCCGAGGCTAACAAGCTCGGTATGTTTGGTCCCGGGGGTGTTTCACATATCATCTTTACATGTCATTCTTCACTTTTCTCCAAGCTTTGCTGACACGTGCTGCCCTTTAATAGACCCACATGGCGTGTCTATTTTTTGCCAATACAATGATAAGTGAACAAGGACTTTAACATCAACTAGAAACAAGAAAACAAACTTGTATTGCTTTGATTCTCATGTTATAGTGTGTGTCACAAAAGAAAAACTTCCCTTTTATATAGTAGGAAAGTTTCATCCCTAGTATAAGTCTAAAAAGGGTAAAAATCTTCCTTTCCCTGTAATTACGGATCTATAGTCATCATCGAGCAAGATCTGCGCCGTGATATCTGGTTGGGTGTGAATATCACAGCCGTTTATCCGTCTTGTGTAACTTTTTACCTTGTTTCTCGAGGTCTTATAACTCATTTGGGCGTGTTTCCTTACCATACCCGATGACGAGCGCATCGTCCACTCTTCCTGAATCTCTATATGAAGGGTCTCTAACCTCGATTACAATCGCATATATTCGTGCCCTTCCTCCCTTTTCTCATCGGGAAATCGAGATAGGAGACTAGGTTTACCGAAATAATGGGAACTGATAGATGAATCCTAGTCCCTTCCTTCGTACATTACAATCGAGATGACGGGTTAATCTAAATGTCCCATCAGTCGCGTCGTTCTGACTTCTGACACATGTCAGCCGCCAGTTGACTATCCTCGAATGTGAAGTGTCGCGGATTTATTGTTCTTCCTCTATAAAAGCTCCGACCCTTTTTCACTTCTTCCACTTTCTGACTCTAGAATTTACCCTCAAACTCTCTAATTGCTTTTAACTCCTCCAAATATTCATACATTGCTCCTTAAACCTTCATATCTTCATCTTCAATCCTCATTCATTTACTTTGGATCTTCAACCCATGCCTTTATATCTTTATTGTTACACCCCATGTTTTCGTACGTGAGAGTACATCGTAAGTTAATTGATGTAAGCTCAGAAATAAGATTATATTTGATGGAATATAAAGTAATTTAATCATGTTACATTGGAGGTTACAAATATTTAAGATCATGAATAACGAGTACCAAGAGGGTTGGAAAGCTTAGAAGCTAAACCAATTGAAGAAAATAAGTTTCGTCGAAAGTCGACGAGTTTGGAATGGTATAACATATACTTTAGGGTGAGACTATGGTTCATTACATGATAAGGAGGTTATGTTATGAGTTAATGTTTATGTTATGATATTTGTGTTCTACATTTTGAAGTCAAGAAAGTTGTGGAACAAAAGTCGGCAAAGGTCTTCACAAGTTACACTCATAATGTGCTTAAAATTAGGTCAAATGTAACTGATATTTTATCCCAATATACTTGGAATTATTGGATGATCTACCAAAAAAATTTAATATCTATGAGTCTAGTTTCCAATTCATTAAACCGTTCATCGATAGGACGTAGGAGTAGAGAGATATTTGCAGTTTCGCGAGACTGCGCAGACATCATAAGTGACAAGTAGGTGGATCACTAGAGCTTTTTGAGCAATACATTTCATGTGCTATATGAGGTCTTATTGGGACATATAATATACCAAATTTAAGTTCTTTAATTTTAGTTTCCAACACTCTTAACCTCTCGTTCATACGACATCAGGATAAAAAAATATAAGCGTCGGAAGATTGGCCAATCCTAGGGTGCCAAACTAGCACTTCTTTGACTTTTCAGAACTTGATATATATAAATATTAGGTCGTCTTTCTCTTCATTATTCAGTATAAAACCACCATAGAACACCCATAAAAATAACCTCAAGCTATCTTCTATGTTTTGAAAGAAGATTATCATTCTGGGCAAGAAATCGAGAAGCAATAACATCAAAACGATCCCTACTACGTAAGTGTCATTATACCACCTCTCCTTTTTCTTTGTAGTTAGAGTTTTTGAAGGTACTTCATAGTTAATAAATGTCTAATATCTGTATTTATGTGTTTAATATCAAGGAAGGCGGATAAATATGTTTCCTAATAGTTAGAACTCACGGGGCGGTGATCGGAAGCCGTGAGTTCGAGTTATTTGACTTGTAGCAGACTGTTTTGTGTTGTTGTCGGGCTGCGTGTTTTACTACTGTTTTATGGATTTTTGGAGGAGGAAGAGTGTGGAGAAACACCATATATATGTAGGGTTGTGAGCTGGTCGTTCGTTGTAATATTTCCGGGTCGTTTGACACGACTACGGTGGTCATCTTATGTGTGAAGTGATTAGGTTGTGTGTGGACTGTTTTGGGAGGCTCAATATGATTATTATTGATCTTGTTTGGGCTGTTTGGTGATTATTTTGACTTGTGTGAAGTCATATAAATAGGGGAGGTTCTGTCCGTTTCATCGTAAAATTGGTTGTGGTCGATACATAATAGTTATAACGCTTAAACGATAATGATAGTGTCGTTTCTCTTATTGTAGATTAAGGAGTTGTGATATTTGCGTATCTTGAGGTTGGGAAAGTATATACAAGGTATGTGAGTCTATACCTTTCCTTGTTTTGCACGACTCCGATTGTACATAATGCAATGAATGAGCTTCCAAAGATACTCTACTCTTAGAAGCTAGCAGTACTTACATTGTTTCCCTTCTTATGGTACAATTGAGGTTGATTCTCTTATTCTTATGTTATCAATGTTGTTGGTACTTCCTGATACTTAAAATATTCTCGATGAAGAGTTAGCCCTAATGATGTGTACGGAGAATACCGACCTTACGTCACTCTGTAATGTTCAGAACATGATTCCAATGAGTCTTGCATGCATTATATATATGTATCTATTTTACTCTACCGAGCCACGCTATAGTTGGCAGGGTATGACACCTATTGTGCAACCACTGATCAGTTGGGTTTACCGAGTCCTCTTTGAGGGTATAATATGATAATGATGATGCCCACAGAGGAGAATGTTTTATGATGATGATGATTCCCACAAAGGAGGATGTTTAAAAAGATTATGTATATATATGTATCATGTGTTTCATGTTAATGTTTCTTAGAAGCACTCAGATGCTACAGGTTGTATCTCCTACATATCTCTTTACATTACTGTTCTTATTTATGCTTTCCTACCTTACATACTCAGTACTTTATTCGTACTGATGTCCTTTTATTTGTGGATGTTGCATGTCGTGCTGCAGGTCCTGATAGACAGGTAGACACAGCTCCCCCACCATAATAGGCTTTCCATTTCAGCGGTTACAGGCGAGATCCCTTCTACGGACTTGTCGTGGTCTTGGTGTGCATTTTTGTTATAGATATTATGGGTATGTCGGGGTCCTGTTCCGGATATGTTGCATTACTTATGCTCCTTTAGAGACTCATAGACAGGTGTCGACTCATGTATAGTTTGGTATACCATGTTGGCTATTTTTTGTTGTATAGTCTTTCATGACAGCATTGTAGCTCGTACTTTTTATGTAGTTTCTTAACAATCATGTCATCCTATGTGATGTATGTTCATTATCCATATCTACCACTATATTGATCTCGTTATCCCTTAAAGATAATAAGAAGGTTAGATAAAATGTATGTTGGTGCTCAGCAAGTATGGCCCGGGTGCTAGTCATGATCCTCCAGTTTGGGATGTGATAAACTTGGTATCAGAGCAGGTCTGTCCTAGGGGTCGTCTATGAGCCGTGTCTAGTAGAGTCTTATTTATGGGTGTGTTGTCACCACACTTATAAGAAAGAGGCTACAGGGCATTTAGGACTGTTACTCTTTCTTCTTACTCTAGATCGTGTCGTAGAGCCAATCATAAGAACTCAATTTCCTTAATTCTATCTTATTTATAATACGACGATGCATACATCTAGAAAGATGGAGGGTAAGATATTGCAATGTGGTTGTGGAAGAGTTGAGTCAGAGGAACTCAATTTTGCATCATGCTTATGATGATTAAATGTGAGGGCTTCAGCAGATCATGTGTGTACTAAGATCTGTTAGTTTCTTAATAAGGAGCTCTAAGGAAAGAATATCTATCTACCTATATGGTAAAAAGAAATAAGAGAATCAGAAGGTAGATACGAGTTTTAGCAAGATAAAGAAGGGTACGAGGTGTCTAGTTAATTAATATTATCAGTATTTATAATCCTGGAAGAGAAATATAAGCATATTTTAGTTGCTTTCAACCGTAACAGAGATATATACAATTTTCCATACCAATCTCAATTATGCCCAATGGGAGCTAACTGAAATAATTTAAGAGAATGATAGGATAGCAGGATCCAGCTGGGGTTAGAGTAACAGAAAATTGTGGATAGATTGTTATCATTATTTAACATTTTTGAAGGATAGTGCAGAACATGGTAATAGTTCTCATTTGGAGATAGCCATATGGTCACTCTAGAATAGAAGAGTCAGATATGAATAGTAGAATATTCAGAAATTTTAGAAGATAGGCACTAGAATCCTAGAAGGGATAAATATTTGCCTGAGTATGACTCCAGCCACTAGTAAAAAAAAAGAAGAATGATAGGCGTCCCGAGGAGCCAGTGATATGAAGTAGGGAGAGATAAATGTGAAAGAACGTCATGTTGAAGTCTTTATAATATGGCGACAGATAGAGATATTAGCATGAGAATAAGAAGAGAGTAAGTGAATCATTACGAGTAAGAGGTGATAAATGAGTGATAGCGGTAAATCATAATATGGTATAATGATAACGTCTATAGTCAAGTGAAGAAAAAAAATAAGAGAGGAGACAGGACTTGAGACAATACAAAATTATAAGCCATAAAGCCATACCCTCATTTAGAGAAATGAGTTGGTGACTCACACGTGATTACCATAAGGAAAAGTTAGACCCCCCCCCCCCCAAGTAATAGAAATTAGTATGGGATAGTAAATAAGAATAAAAAAAAGGGACATGAATTAGGGATCAAAGAAATTGGTAATAGTCGACATAGTTTCAAGCATAGTGTTTCGACAATAATAAAATGAACAATAGAAGAATAAACTTTAAAGGTCATTCACGAAGACGCTTCCCTAAAGCAAGCATTATGAGTAGAGTAAAGCTTAAGGAACTAAATGTGCTAGTTATACCACGTGTCACCCTTGTGTGTACGAAATTCAATTATACCTAGTGTAGAAGAGTTACCAAAAGGCGAGTAATGCCTGTGAAGATGTAGAAACAAAATGCCAAAGATGCAGAGGTAAATATCAAATGGTAAAGGAAGAATGTGGTAAAAGGTGAAAGGAATAATATTGCATTTATTCATATCCTACAGATATAATATAACTGCAGAACATTATGCAAGCATGATGTTGGGGAGAATCAATAAGGATTTTGCACTCGATGATATTGATATATAAGTGGGAATGAACACTTGTTACATAAGGATCCCGTACAAGAGGTAAGTTAAGACAAAGGACATAACCCAAGAGGCGTTACATAAAATAAAGATATGAGAGTGGACCAACGGGTAGTCAGTAGTTGATTCAGGAAGAGCCTAGTTATGGCTAGATAAGAGGATATAGGCAAATTAGTAGATCATGCAAGATAAACATAGTGAAACCCAACATAGGAAATTCAGTCTCTTCGATACAAAATCGTAATCCTCGAGAAATATTCAGACAAGAGTTGGGGTAGTAGAAAGTACAATATAAGTTTTATGAAAATAAAAGAGAGTGCCACAATGGAGACAACTAAAATTTCAATTCACAAGAAACCCTACAAGCACAAGGGCATGGAGATAAGTAACTAAGGATAATGATAGGCGAGTAAGAACATCAGAATACCGTGGGATATACAATGTAATAAGGTCTCAGCTTTATAAGAGTTAGAAGTTCTTCCCTATGTACTACAACGAAAGACTAGCTGAGAAAATAAGGAAGCAGGCTTCAACATAAGCATAGTGACCTAAAGTAGAAATGGTCTTGTAACAGCAGTCACATTATAATATTTTATGCACTCCATAAGAGAGTGGAATCTATCGTAGGTAATGAACGGAAGAAGAAAAATAAATCAATCAAAAGTTGATAATTGAGATCATATGAGTTACAGGGAACTCCCGTATTCATAAGCACTAAGATAGGCCTATACATGCAGCAAGTGGCAGAACGACCAGGAAAAGTAATTGTTTACATTCAAGACAACTGAGAAGGCGTGAAAGGAAATCTATGGTGCTAAGATGATGAAAGGAAGGTTACGAGTAGTATAAGTATATGTGCGTAGGTCGAAAGCTAATTTATGGTAGAGCAACAAGGTTTTAGCTTGGCAGGAGTAAGGATAAGAAAAGGTGAGTGATAAAGTGACGATAATACGTAATTCCTCGGGATTAAACACATCACAACAAGAGAGTTGATGGTTTCCATACAGTTATAAAAATCTCAGTATAGCATGAGTGAACTCAAAGGAGTTTAAAACTAGGAGCATTTAGAAGAGATATAATGCTACCATGATAATAAAGTAAGGGTGTAATTATGATAAATGATAAGAGGATGACGTTTATACCTTTGATTGAGTAATGATTTTGAGAACAAGTATTTCATGAACTGCACGGGATTAGAATACCCCCATAAGATGAATCACATTGGGATGCTATGAAATACAGTTATTGGAGCATAGTATCGTCCCTAAGTGGATCAGGAAAATCACTTCAGATATTCCCCGATGAGACGTGATCCCTAGTGACGATAAATTATATAAGAGGTTTCAAGTTATCAGTGGTATATTATAGATCAACATTAAGGTGAATCAACAATCGATGGATGAAAGTTACAAAATATGAGATGAGATTATGCTGTCAGTATTAAGATGGAAGGTAATAAGGAAGCATTAAATGACTTAGATTTATACATATAGCATAAGTGGTGAGAGAAAAACCTGGAGTTGGGTGGCAAGTCTCCATAATAATAAACCAAAGTAAGAGTTATGGTATAGTATGACCTACCTAGTAGTGGTAAAGCCATAAGCATAGATAGATGAGGCTATGAAACAAGATATAACAACAGTCGTAAGTTCAACAAAATACCAAATAAAGAAATTTAGTACACCTATAGATGCCCAGAGGGACAGCTTGTCATAGTACAATATATGTTCACCAAGTGAATCCTAAAGATAGGTTAAAATCTAACAAGAAATAAAAAACAAATGAGATAAGAGTCATATTGGCGCACATTCAAGGTTAGAATTGTCTAGGCTGCATGAAATAAGGTAGAAATAGTTACGACATTGAAAGGAGTTCGACCACAAGTCGAGGTGTGAGAAAGAGGCCTAAAGGAAGGAATGTTCTAGCCTTTGGATTTATTCACCGAACAACTCCCTAGATGGAAAAGACAATATTAAATTATTCGTAAAATTTATTGCTTAAGATATGGAAAATTGCATTAGTCAACATTCGAGGACGAATGTTCCAAAGGGGGGAATGATGTTACACCCCATGTTTTCGTACGTGAGAGTACATCATAAGTTAATTGATGTAAGCTCAGAAATAAGATTATATTTAATGGAATATAAAGTAAATTAATAATGTTACATTGGAGGTTACAAATATTTAAGATCATGAATAACGTGTACCAAGAGGGTTGGAAAGCTTAGAAGCTAAACCAATTGAAGAAAATAAGTTTCATCGAAAGTCGACGAGTTTGGAATGTTACAACATGTACTTTAGGGTGAGACAATGGTTCATTACATGATAAGGAGGTTATGTTATGAGTTAATTTTTATGGTATGATAGTTTTGTTCTACATTTTGAAGTCATGAAATTTATGGAACAAAAGTCGGCAAAGGTCTTCACAAGTTACACTTATAATGTGCTTAAAATTAGGTGAAATGTAACCGAGATTTTATCCCACTATACTTGGAATTATTGGATGATCTACCAACTAAATTTAATATCTATGAGTCTAGTTTACAATTCATTAAACCGTTCATCGATACGACGTAGGAGTAGAGAGATATTTGCAGTTTCGCGAGACTACGCAGACATCATAATTGACAAGTAGGTGGATCTCTAGAGCTTTTTGAGCAATACATTTCATGTGCTATATGAGTTCTTATTGGGACATATAATATACCAAATTTAAGTTCTTTGAATTTAGTTTCCAACTCTCTTAACCTCTCGTTCATACGACATCAGGATAAAAAATATAAGCGTCGGAAGATGGAACAATCCTAGGGTGCCAAACTAGCACCTCTTTGACTTTTCCAAACATGATATATATAAAACTTAGGTCGTCTTTCTCTTAATTATTCAGAATAAAATGACCATATAACGCCCATAAACATAAACTCAAGCTATCTTCTAGGGTTTAAAAGAATATTATCATTCCAGGCAAGAAATCGAGAAGCAATAACATCGAAACGATCCCTACGACGTAAGTGTCATTACACCACCTCTCCTTTTTCTTTGTAGTTAGAGTTTTGGAAGGTACTTAATAGTTAAGAAACATCTAATATCTGTATTTATGTGTTTAAATATCAAGTAAGGTTGATAAATATGTTTCCTAATAGTTAGAACGCACGAGACGGTGATCGGAAGCCATGAGTTCGAGTTATTTGACTTGTAGCTGACTGTTTTGTGTTGTTGTTGGGCTGCGTGTTTTACTACTGCTTTGTGGAGTTTTGGAGGAGTAATAGTGTGTAGAAACACCATATATATGTAGGGTTGTGAGCTGGTCGTTCGTTGTAACATTTTCGGGTTGTTTGACACGACTACGGTGGTCGTCTTCTGTGTGAAGTGATTAGGTTGTGTGTGGACTATTTTGGGAGGATCAATATGATTATTATTGATGTTTCTTGGTATTTTTGGTGATTTTTTTTTACTTGTGTGAATTCATATAAATAGGGGAGGTTCTGTCCGTTTCATCGTAAAATAGGTTGTGGTCGACACATAATAGTTATGACGCTTAAACGATAACGATAGTGTCGTTTATCTTATTGTAGATTAAGGATTTGTGACATTTGCGTAGATTGAGGTTGGGGAAGTATATACAAGGTATGTGAGTCTATAACTTTCCTTCTTTTGCACGACTCCGATTGTACATAATGCAATGAACGAGCTTCCAAAGATACTCTACTCTTAGAAACTAGCAGTACTTACATTGTTTCCCTTCTTATAAAACAATTGATGTTGAGGATGCTTCTCTTATTCTTATGTTATCAATGTTGTTGGTACTTCCTGATACTTATAATATTCTCGATGAAGAGTTATCCCTAATGATGTGTACGAAGAATACCGACCATACGTCACTCCATAATGTTCAGAACATGATTCCAATGAGTCATGCATGCATTATATATATGTATCTATTTTACTCTACCGAGCCACGCTATAGTCGGCCAGGTATGGCACCTATTGTGCAACCACTGATCATTTGGGTTTACCGAGTCCTCTTTGAGGTCGGGTATGATATGATGATGATGATGCCCACAGAGGCGAATGTTCTATGATGATGATGATGCCCACAAAGGCGGATGTTTAAAAATATTATGTATATATATGTATCATGTGTTTCATGTTAATGTCTCTTAGAATCACTCAGACGCTACAGGTTGTATCTCCTACATCTCTCTTTACATTACTGTTCTTATTTATGCTTTCCTGCCTTACATACTCAGTACTTTATTCGTACTGACGTCCTTTTATTTTTGGACACTGCATGTCGTGCTCCAGGTCCTGATAGACAGATAGACACATCTCCCCCACCACAATAGGCTTTCCAGTTCAGCGGTTATAGGCGAGATCCCTTCTCCGGACTTGCCGTGGTCTTGGTGTGCATTTTTATTATAGATATTATGGGTATGTAGGGGCCCTGTTCCGGCTATGTTGAATTACTTATGCTCCTTTAGAGGCTCATAGATAGGTGTCGACTCATGTATAGTTTGGTATACCATGTCGGCTAATTTTTGTTGTATAGTCTTTCATGGCAGCGTTGTAGCTCTTACCTTTTATGTAGTTTCTTAGCAATCATGTCATCCTCTGTGATGTATGTTCATGATCCATATCTACCACTATATTGATCTCGTTATCCCTTAAAGATAATAAGAAGGTTAGACAAAATGTATGTTGGTGCTCGGCAAGTATAACCCGGGTGCTAGTCATGATCCTCCAGTTTGGGATGTGATAAACTTGGTATCAGAGCAGGTCTGTCCTAGGGGTCGTCTATGAGCTGTGTCTAGTAGAGTCTTATTTATGGGTGTTTTGTCACCACGCTTATAAGAAAGAGGCTACAGGGCATTTAGGACTGTTACTCTTTCTTCTTACTCTAGATCGTGTCGTAGAGCCAATCATAAGAACTCAATTTCCTTAATTCTATCTTATTTATAATACGACGATGCATACATCTAGAAAGATGGAGGGTAAGATATTGCAATGTGGTTGTGGAAGAGTTGAGTCAGAGGAACTCAATTTTGCATCATGCTTATGATGAGTAAATGTGAGGGCTTCAGCAGATCATGTGTGTACTAAGATGTGTTAGTTTCTTAATAAGGAGCTCTAAGGAAAGAATATCTATCTATCCATATGGTAAAAAGAAATAAGAGAATCAGAAGGTAGATACGAGTTTTAGCAAGATAAAGAAGAGTACGAGGTACCTAGTTAATAAATATTATCAGTATTTATAATCCTGGAAGAGAAATATAAGCATATTTTAGTTGCTTTCAACCNTTAGAGTAACAGAAAATTGTGGATAGATTGTTATCATTATTTAACATTTTTGAAGGATAGTGCAGAACATGGTAATAGTTCTCATTTGGAGATAGCCATATGGTCACTCTAGAATAGAAGAGTCAGATATGAATAGTAGAATATTTAGAAATTTTAGAAGATAGGCACTAGAATCCTAGAAGGGATAAATATTTTCCTGAGTATGACTCCAGCCACTAGTAAAAAAAAAAAAGAAGAATGATAGGCGTCCCGAAGAGCTAGTGATATGAAGCAGGGAGAGCTAAATGTGAAAGAACGTCATGTCGAAGTCTTTATAATAGGGCGATAGAAAGAGATATTAGCTTGAGAATAAGAAGAGAGTAAGTGAATCATTACGAGTAAGAGGTGATAAATGAGTGATAGCGGTAAATCAGAATATGGTATAATGATAAAGTCTAT